>JBBPDA010109329.1:0-10383 GCA_037974385.1 Arnoldichthys spilopterus
CAGCTCAACTCAACTCAGCTCAACTCAACTCAACTCAACCCAACTCAACTCAACTCAACTCAACTCAACTCAACTCAGCTCAGCTCAGCTCAGCTCAGCTCATCTCAACACAACTAAGCTCAACTCAGCTCAGCTCAGCTCAACTCAACTCAGCTCAACTCAACTCAACTCAACCCAACTCAACTCAACTCAACTCAACTCAACTCAACTCAACTCAACTCAACTCAACTCTTACAGCCTAGTCTGATCCCTGTTCTGTGGGAGCTGATGGAAACACTGCTCCCCCAACATTGCTGCCTCAAAGAGAGTTAGTACATAAAGACGCTGCCTGATGCCTCAGACATTGTTCTACCAGAGTCTGGAGAAGCTTCTGGGCCTAAAACTAAAGCCGTTACTGGTGGAGGGATACCTGCAGGGGGCTGTGAGGCAAAATAGTATACAGTTCACATCTTAAATGAAAGCAAGTGAGAGTTGATAGGGCGCAGCAACACCAGTTGAGTTGGAAACGTGCCGGGGACCACTCTTCGTTTAGGTACACAGAGTTGGGTGGGACGCTGGGGGGTGTTCACAGATCTTTGAAAAAATAGTAGGGATTAAAAATGGCAATTTTTCAAAAATTGTTGCGGGAAAAAAAAAAGACAAACTTTCAACGACTGTTGGGCGTTAAAAAAAATGACCAATTTTTAAAAAGTGGTGGGAATATAAAATTACCAAATTTTCCAAAAGTGGTGGGGGTTAAAAATGAGAAATGTAAAAAATTGTTGCATTGAAAAATGACCAATTTCCAAAAAGCAGTGGAGTGTGAGAATCGGGTCTGGTGAAGCCAGCAGTCTGTTGCCAGGTGACAGACATGGGGAGTTTACAGTGACTCAGGATTACGGCCTGGATCAAGTTCGCCTGTGTTTTAGTCGATAACTAGGCTTCCGCTCTTACCCCTCGCCAGTGTTCCCTCTGGCTTTTGATTTCTTGCCTGTTTTTTTTACTTCGAATGCTGGACTGTGGACGTTAACGCTCGTTTGCTGCACATGGAGCTTCCGTGTAGTCGTCACATGGAGACGGGAAATGACCAATTTTTAATAATTGCTGTGAACGAAAATTCACAAACTTTCCAAAAGTGGTGGGGAGAAAATGTACCAACTTGATCCATGACAAAATTTGGTGAGGACATGTTATTTGACACGATTTTCCCCTGAAAAGCCTGTGGTTGCTATGAGAGACGCACCAGATGATTCCACCAATAAAAGCATTGGCAGTTGGAAGTGTAGGCTCATAAGAACTATTTGTCTGGCAGATGCTCGTGTTAGCTTAGTGCTAATGCTCGTAACGCAGTGTGAGACAAACCCAACACATTACAGGCTATTAAAAACAATATCAGTCATACGCTTTGTCTTCACGGCGAGGTGGAGGCTGCACTGGCTCTCAGGACTGACTGTGCGGACCACCGCTCTACTTCAGTCTTCAGATCCCTTTGCCTGCCACCGTCCATGCTGTCCACCTGCTCGCCTCCGGTCATGCACTGTACACGGGGGGAACGCAGGTTTGCTTGGATGTAGATGATGAAAGCCTGAAGCCACGCTGGCTCTGTGTGACTCATAAATCCCACTGAACTCTCGCTCAGCTAAAGGGCTCATTAAAGCTGCCGCACACCGGCGCCATTGCTCAGGCCGACCCCGGCCCCCTGTGTGCCGTACATCTCCCTCTACGGCAGCCACGACCAGAATTACCCTGGAGCACAGGCCGTCAGTCTTCCTCCCCTGGCAGATCGCCTTTAACCCTTAACAGTCTGGAGCAATTCATCGTTCTGTGCTTTGGTTTGTATAATACAATGATATGCGTCATTATAATCCACGATCAGCCATAACATTAACACCACCTGCCTAGTATTGAGCGTGTCCCTCCTGCTGCGGAAACGGCTCCGACTGTGCTGCACTGTGAGTTCTGACCCCTTTCTATCGGAGTCGGGCTAGGCCTCACTCCCCATATGCATCAGTGAGCCTTGGGTGCCCGTGACCCTGTCGCCGATTCACACTACTGCACACCCGGAGCACTCCACGAGACCTGCCGTGCTGGAGACGCTCTAACTCTAGAACATCACTTCTCAAAGTAGCTCAGATCCTTTAGCGCATCGACTTCAAGAGCTGACTGTTCGCTTGCTGCCTACCTGACAGGTGCCACTGCAATGAAATAACTAGAGAGTCAATGTTATTCGCCTGTCAGTGGTGTTAATGTTATGGCCGATATCAGTGTGCATTTAATTTAGGTTCCCGTCAGTGAAGTGTTACCTCCCTAAATAGGAACTACCCCACAGCTCCGTCCGATTTACCACTCGCTTGCTCGCGCACGGCTGTTCGGTGCTGGTTATTGATGTAAAAGTGTTTACAGTCATTTCCCATTTAAATGCCAATCAGCACAGCCCACGGCAGCCGCAGCCTTTCCTGCAAAGCACAGCAACTGATAAACCAACAATAACAGAAAGGGCACAATCGCGAACCAGCAGCCGACAATAGCTGCAGATTTTCATGCTCACAATTAGGCAAGGCAAGGCAAGGCAGGTGTATTTATACAGCACATTACCATACACTGAGCTCATTCATTGTGTCTTACAGAGAAAAAGCTCGAAAACTCGAAAACGTCAATAAAGAAGAATAAACGTGAATTAAACAGACAGAAGTCCAGAATTTTTTATAAAAATAGTGAATAATTAATGAGTTTATTACTGTAATTAAAGGCCTCAAAAAGTCTTTTTAAGACTGGCCACAGTTGGAAGCAGATCTAACCTTCAATGGGGCGCTGGTTCCAGCAGGGGGCAGCATAATGACTATGACATTTCCCCCTGTTTAGTTTCAGCTGTGGGCTCAAGTAGCTGAGCAGCTGCTGCTGGTCTATGAGAACTTCCAGGCTGATCGTCATCATCACAGATAACTATTCATGGCCCAAACCACTGAGTGACTTATTGACAACGAGTCAGACTCTGAACTCACTCCTGTATCTGATTGGACACCGCTGCAAGGAGCCGAGGACTTGATAAATCTGCTCTCTTTTCTTGGTTTTTGTTAGATTTCTGGCAGCAGCACTTGGAATAAGCTGTAGCCGTCTAAATGCACTTTATCTCTGACCCTGCCACTATGATTTGACATGGAAAAGTGAGGGAAAAAACATAACAAAATTGTAAATATATTTTTTATTTAAATAAATAGCAATTCCAAATATTCATTTACAAAATCTAAAAATAAATGATGCTTAAAAAGTAAATAAAATTAGAAAAAAAATAAATGATGAAGATAAACGTTGTTAATAAAATGTAAATATGATATAAAGGTATAAGATATGTTTGCGTGATGCTTCAAGTGTGGATGTAGCACAGTGCTAACAAGCTACTTCTGCCTGTTAGCCACATTAGCCTCATAGATGCAGTGTGAACCTAAAGAGGCTTCGGACACTGAACGGGTGAAAGCTGAATACATGGGATGCGTTTGAACGATCCCTTTAAATCCTCTGTGATGGATTCCAACGAGTGCAAACTAAAATTAAAGCAGTGCTTGTGAGAAGTGGGCTAAAGCAGCTTTACGTAAGGACCATTCACGCTGAAGAGTAGCAGAGATGTTTGCGGACCTGTTCGCGGCCGGAACCACGTGACTCCGGCTAAGAGCCCTCGTCCTCGGGGCCTTCAAACCTACACACTCGCAGGGGGCATTCAGCCCGCATTACATATGCGCGTGGATGAGGAGCGCACGTATGTCAGCACGATTCTGCTGCTGGGCCGTCACGAGGCAGCCACAGCGATGGCGTTCAGACCAACATCCCCTTGTTACATGGCGGCTCAGCCATTCAGCTCATACGCACGCGCTGTCTGTCTGGAATCTTGAGCTATAAAGACCAGGCCAAAAATCTTGAATGAGGATCCCCAGTTTCAGTGACCATCCATCCATTTTCTACATCGTTTCTTCCATTTCAGGTCATGGAGAAGCTGGAGCCAATCCCAGCTGACTGTGGGCCTAAGGCGGGGTTCACCCAGGACTGGAGGCTCCACCCATCACAGGGCAACACAGAGACAGACGACCTTTCATACACACACTCACACCTACGGGCAATTTAGAGCATCCAGTCAACCTACTGCAGCCTTTGGACTGTGGGAGGAAACCGGAGAACCTGGAAGAAACACACACCAACACGTGGAGAGCTTGCAAACCCAGGACCTTCTCGCTGTGAGGCAGCGGCGTTAACCGCTGCACCACCACGCCGCCCTTCACCTAAATCAGCAAACTGGAATCTCAAGAACAGAGCTGAGATTAGAGATTTTTTGTCAAAGCAGAATGTGAAGAAACGTATTCATGCCTTGATGTCCTACAGGGTTGACTAAGACCATTAGACACCTAGTTCCAAATGCTGCTGCTAGAATTCTAACAGAGCCCAGTTCTCCAGTCCTCAGCTCCTTACACAGTCGTCCAATCAGATACAGAGATGAGCTCAGACTTGAGTCAGACTCAAGTCCCTCAGTGGTTTTGGCCCTAAATATTCATCTGTGATGATGAAGATCAGCCTGAAGGATCTCCTAGACCAGCAGGAGCTGACCACATACAAAATTAACAGGGTGATATGGCATTTAGCCATTTGGCTGCCCCCTGCTGGAACCAGGTCGCCATGGAGATTCACGAGTTGTCCTTCCTTGGATCACCTTTGGTAGGTACTAACTCCCACCTGGAAGACCTGCAGAGATCTTCAGCAGGCCTTCGTTTTGGGTTCTCTCTCTATTTTAAGCACCATTAGACATGTTCATAAGGTCTTTTGTGGCGAAGTGTATTGCGCAGGCTGGGGGAAGAGCAGCACTGTGTATATCCTGGGGTTGGAGGCCTGGTGAACGTTAACTGGAGTGGAAGAGTGGAGCATGATTGGCCTGGAGATAATTAAGCTGGCGGTGTGTCTTTGTAAACACAACAGAACACCAACGGTGGCGTGGTGACACGCTGAATGCTGTATGACACGTAAGTAACACAGCAATAATGAACGTAGTCAATGCATCCAGTCATGTACGACAGCTGCGTTCGCTACGATGAGGAACAAAACGCAGAACAAACCCTGAGGGATAAAATAAGCGTCTAGTTTTACATGAGAGGAACGTCTAACAGTGCATTATAAGCCTTAATAAGACAGTAGCTGCTCATTAACTGATCATTAGTAGTTTATTGGGCAGTAATTGGGCTGAATAACGCACTAATTTGTGCATTATACATCGAAATCTTTTATTAATGCAAACCTGGTGCTTTGCTATGACAATCTAATGAGATTCCATCTGTTACAAAGTCGACTTCCAGTTTTTTTCCCACTTTTTTATGATATTTGTGCATTTTTATGCACGAAAAACGTTCATAATTCACTCTGCAGTATCTCATTTTTCTCTGTTTTTGTTACAGTGCCTTTAACCCTATGCAACTGATCTCTCTTCTGATTGGCCGCCCTGTAGTGTGCCTCAATACTTCAGTACGTAGTCCAAGTGAGCCGCTCCTTATAACTTCGGTGCAGGTGGGCGGGGCTATCATAGATAACACAGGAGGATACACTGTTTGTAAATGAGTCGGCTTTAGTGACATCACAAAAACAATGGATTCCATTGGCGGGCTGTGTGGAACGGGAGGAGCTGGAGGCTGGAGAACGCAGCGCTTAAAGTGGATTTTTCGCTGAGACCACTTAAACGAGCCATTCCTAGGGAAACAGCAGAATAACAGAGCCTCTCTACTGGAAGAGGAAGTGATGATGGGGTCTTAGAGGGCAGTGGGGGCCTTGTGGTTAGGCTCGTGTGATCAGAGTCCCAGGCCGGGCAGCACTGAGGTTCCCTTGAGTAAGGTACCGTCCCGCTACACTGCTCCCCGGGTGCTGCTGGTAGCTGCCCACTGCTCCACGTGTGCACGGGTTAAATGCAGAGGACACGGTTCGTTGTGGTGATGGGATGTGTTCACAATGACCTTCACTACAGTGCAGACCAGCTTTAAACCCCCTCCCACAGCATGAAATGGCCCCACAGCCGTATTTACACTCCGCCTAGGAAACAAAGCTTATCAACAGGGGACGACTTACTGGAACATTCCGCCTAATCCAGTCGCTCTTCCCCAGGCGTTCTAGCTCGTGCCGGAGAACGTTATTCTAGGTTCAATCCGAGGCCGAGGACGGATGCATGCAAATACCGTGGCCCGTGTTGACCCCACGGCATCGCAGCTAAACGCTCATTCGGGAGCCGACTGGGAGAACGTGTTTGCTTTTATACGGCGCCTCCAGCAGCGGCGGCGGCTCTGAGAAGCGAGTCGTTTCGAGGACCAGGAGCAGTGTTTTCTGTATGGGTCCCAGTCAGAGGGAAGGAAAGGACAGGGAAGAATAAGAGGCTCTGCAGAATCTGGGTCTGACAGAAGCACTGGCGAGGCCTTCAGGGCTCCAAGATCAGCCGTGTTCGATTTGTGCACATTTGAACTATTTTTCTGATTATTTATTTTTATATCTATTTATTTATCTATCTATCTGTTTATTTATATTTCTGTTTATTTATTTGTTTGTTTTTGTTTATATATATATATATATATTATTTTATATTTAATTATTAATATATCTAATTATTTTTATATTTATTTATTTATTTTTATATATTATTTTATATTTAATTATAATTTATCTATTTGTTTTTATATCTATTTATCTATCTATCTGTTTATTTATTTATTTATTTTAATAGATTGTTTTATATTTATTTAATTATTAATATATCTAATTATTTTATATATATTTATTTATCTATCTATCTATCTATCTATCTATCTATCTGTCAATGCACTTCTCCCTGGGCGCTGCCCACGTCAGCTGCCCGCTGCTCCTACACAGATGGGTTAAATGCAGAGGTCACATTTGGTTGTGATGTGGTGTGTTCACAATGACAAATAATCTCTCACTTACAGCTGTCAGGGCCACACCAAAACACACAGTGAGGATATTAATAAACAGGAGGCTGATGAGCCCTCAGTGTTAGAGGGTCGGGGTGGAACCTCTGGTCTTTTTAGCTGCTTATTTATGTCCCCAAATGACCTTAAAGACCCTTGTAGAACCTCACATGGTGCGAGGTCAAGCGTAGCTCCCTGAAAAATGATCACTCAGTGTGGTTATTAATGAGACCTGCATTTCCTGCGAGGATCTTAACGTAGCTTCAGTTTCTGGACTGAAGGTCGTCTTTAATCATGCGCGACTGGACGGTCAAGGGTCAGGAGGACGGCACAGGAACGAGCCACAGCCGATGAAAGGTGTTCGAAAGTTCAATAGAAAACTGCTGCATGGTGCGTCGGACGCTTCCCCCAGCGCAGTCGTGAATATTTAATGAAATGATGAATATAGTTTAATGCATTATCTTCTTTAATGCTGACCGGGCTCTTTTCTGTAGGTAAAACTGTGCTTTTCTCCATCTCCAGCTACGCCCATTCTTCTGTTTCCGCACTGCGGCGTCCACACGTCTTATCTTGTCGTGCTCTGCGCGCTGCATTAGCAACACGGGGCCGAGGCTCGGTCAGAAAAGGTCATGGCAGAGACGCCCTCGCGCCAAACAGGAGATTAAACATGGACGTCCAAAATAAACAAGCGCTGTAAGTGTGTGAAAGGAGAGAGAGGGGGATGAGGGTGAAGGAGACAGAGCAGCACACGTGTGCAGTGTGGACGGTCTGTTCTACAGAGAGAGGTGGAGGTGAGTCGTTCAGTTCTGTTCAGTTTGCTGAGTCCACCGTGACGCAGCCATGCTCCCTCTCCATCATAGGCGGGAATGTCTCTCGTCTCTTACCGTCCACTCATGTCCTGCACTCGCATTCGCTGTAGCTCGATGGCGACTGGTCCAGATGTTTGTCAGGCTGGTCAGAGTCGGTGACTAGCCTTTGTGGTGTTCACACATAGCGATGGTTGAGCCAATCAAGCATGAAATCGTGCCCTATCAAGGGATTCAGGCCTGTCAGAGACTCGAAAACAGCCTCAGCATTGTGAAGTGTGAAAAAAGGCTTAAACAGAACCTTAAATAAAGGGCAGAACAGAGCGAAGAGCAGGACAAAGCTGAATATAAACAGCTGATCCACATAGTAATGACCATCATTCCTGAATCCCACTGTTCGGGCCTGAAATAGCGGAACCCAGTGACCCGCAGTGACCCTGCCAGACTCCACTAGCTGCTCTCAGACCGGTCACCCATTAAAGCATGTTGCCACTTTGTCTTCCTCTGGTTACTCTGTGAGAGGAGAGTTTTCCGCTCAGGTGAGCTCCAGATGGCACACTGCTCTCCGGAGAAGAGCGTCGTTTTACGAGTGACAACAGATTTCCCCTATGAAACTATGTATAGAATTTTGTGTTTTTGTCTATTTCTTAAGCCTTTAAACGTATTATTTATGTAATGAAGGAAAATTCCTCCATTTTTTTTTTAATTCCCCCATAATTCAATGGCTGTGACCCACAGTGGGTTTGGTGTGAACTGGGTTTTCTTTACAGTGGTGGTGAATGGAACCAGACGTCACGTCTCCAACACAGCCGTCTTCCCTCCTCTCCACCCCCCAGTGAAGCTCCGCGAGTGTTTCTATGGAATGTTGATGATGTAAAATAGTGAATCTGAACTAAATCACTCTGGGGGACTATTTTGCCTCACGACACCCTGCATGTATCCCTCCACTATGAACGGGCTTAGTTTTAGCTTCTCCAGACGCTGGTAGAACAATGTCATCGATCACCGACGTCTGGTTCCATTCACCACCACTGTGACCGAGTTTCACACCAAACCCACTCAACCGGTTCACTGTGAAGAAATTCAGTGAATTTCGTATTAATGAGTAACTGTGGGTGAGGAATGTACTCGTCTATGCTCCGCCCACAATTTGTTTCTCTTTGTAACTGTTGGACAGGCTTTATGCTGAACCTTTGTCATTAGGGGGCATTAGATGGTGTGGTCCACTCTGCTGGATGTAGTGGTTACAAAATTTCCCTCGGGATCAATAAAGTATCTATTTATCTATCTCTGTCTAGTGGTTTTGTCTTTTTTGTGAGCTAATGTTAGCATGTCGCTAATGCCTTCATTAGCAAATTAGCATCAACAGCACAGTCCAGATCTTTAGGGTAGTGTGGTGTAATGTCCAGGCAAACATCACATAAGCATGAGGGTGTTTCACAGAAAAGACCTGCTATTGATATGTATAAGCTTAATTAAGCACAAAACACGACGACAAACCAAATGTGCAGATTGTTTTTAGCGTAGCAAAATAGTATTTTTTCCAACAGTGACAAGAGGGCACCTTCAGAACCTTAGGCCTCATATATGCTCCCTAAATGTGTCCATTTCAGACGACCTAGGCATGAAAGCACGTACGTCCACTAGGGGGCAGAGAGAACAGTTTCTGGCAACAACAAACATGGCGCCAGTGGAGGAGGTGCTAATAATGTAGAAAGAGCTGAAAGCCGAGGCTCTGGGTGATGGAACATCATACAGAATGATCAGGGTGATGAGATTGCCCCCCGTTTAGGCAGTGATGTTATGTCCAGCCCACCCCTCTGAGAGAAAAATCACATCCATCTCAGTTCATTAGCAGGGGACGCTGGAGGGTACAGCTTTCCAGAGACAATTTCAGCCTAATGGGGAGTGTAGAGGCGAAGCGATGGGGAGGAAACATCCGTAAAGGTTTTTCACACTGAAAAATGAAGAGAAGATATGGACGATGAGGGAAATAAGCAGTGCTATGTTGCGACGGAGTGAACTAATTGCATGAGGGATGCTGGGAAAAACCACCAAATTAAAAAATGTTTTCTTTTGGATTAAAAAAGTAAAGCTACCGGTCAAATGTGTGGAGTCACTATATGGCCAAAAGTATGTGGACACCCGACCAGAACGCCTATGTGAATTAGTGTAAGTATGAACTTGTGGGACATCCCAATCCAACGCCATGGGCAATAATATGGAGTTTTGTGGCTGTAACAGCCTCCACTCCCCTGGGCAGGTTTCCCACAAGATGATGGGATTTTGTGCCCAGTCAGTCAGGCCTGGGCTGGGTTGAGGTCAGGGCTCTACGCAGGCCACTGGAGTTCCTCCACACCAGACTCATCACACCATGACAGGGGCACAGTAAAAAGGTTGTACATAAATAAATAAATAAATAAATACATGTAAAAAATTTTAACAACAGATTTTTGTTTGGCGGCACGGTGGCGCAGTGGTCAGCACTGTCGCCTCACAGTGAGAAGGTCCTGGGTTCGATCTCTGCATCGGCCACAGGTGCCTTTCTGTGTGGAGTGTGTGAGCTCTCCCCGTGTTCGCGTGTGTTTTCTCCGGGTTCTCCGGTTTCCTCCCACAGTCCAGAGGCTGCAGTAGGTTGATTGGATGCTCTAAATTGC
>JBBPDA010109330.1:0-10383 GCA_037974385.1 Arnoldichthys spilopterus
GAGAGAGAGAGAGAGAGAGAGAGAGAGAGAGAGAGAGAGAGAGAGAGAGAGAGAGAGAGAGAGAGAGGTTTAGGCTCTGAAGCACTCATTCATTCATCAATAATGTGACTCTGTCTTATTGTGAAAATGGTGATTTGGAACAAAGTGTGACCTTCTTGTTGTGTTTTTTTTTTCATAAATGACCTTTATGTCTCAGCATACTCTATATTTACACCAATCAACCACAACATTAAAACCACTGAGAGTTAAAGTGAATAACATTGACTCTCTAGTTATTTCATTACAATGACAACTGTCAGGGGGCTGGGCTTTATTACGCAGCAAGTGAACAGTCAGTTCATGAAGCTGATGTGCTGGAAGCAGGAGCATAAGGATCTTATCCACTTTTCCAGAGTCAGAGTATGTCCAAATTGGCAGTAGAGTCTCCCAGGTGTGCAGTAGTTAGTACCTACCAAAAGTGATCCAAGAAAGGTTTCAGCAGCATGAGGGACACACTCAGTATTAGGCAGGTGGTATTAATGTTCTGGCTGATTGTTTTATATACGTGTGTTTGGACAGAAATCATTACCAGATGTCTCTGAGTGTTTCTCTAGGATTTTGATGACGGTCAACCTGAACTAAATCCCTTTGGGGACTATTTTGCCTCATAACACCCTACACATGTCCCTCCACCAGGAATGTATTTAAGAAACGTTTCAGATCCAGATCTTCTCAAGATCTTCTGGTAGAACTTTGTCTCAAACATCAGACGATGTCTTCATCACCATTCAGTGGAAGAGCTTCCAGTAAGGGAGCTTTCAGGGGAACCAGACGTCTGGTTCCATTCACCACCACTGTGAAAAGTTCTGACTCGTCCACAAGCACAAGTGTGTGTGGTGCTCCTATAGTCCTTCATCAGAGATCAGTACCAGTCGCTTGCTCAGCCTTTGTTCATGTGCGTGGGGGGTGTGCATGTTCCAGTATGTGGCACCGGTTGTTGAGTCTGACCTATGGTGGAGGATCAGATGGGCCAGATGGGCTAGCCTGCACTGCCCACATGCATCAGTGAGCTTCGGGTACCCATGACCCTGTCGCAGATTCATCAGTTGTCCTTCCTTGGATCACGTTTGGTAGGTACTGACTACTGCACACCTGGAACACTCAACAAGACCTGCCGTTTTGGAGACGCCCTGACTCGCCTTGTCAAAGTGGCTCAGATCCTTACGCTCCTGCTTTCAGCACATCAGCTTCAAGAACTGACCGCCTAATATATATCACCCCCCCCTGTCATGTGCCATTGTGGTGGAATAAGTAGAGAGTCAATGTCACCGCAGCTGTCAGTGGTGTAATTACACAAAAGTGTAATTAAAGAAAAGGTGATGTGACCCAATGGTAAATAAATCTCTGTTCTAACTTTTGTTGAGTGTGTTGCAGCATCAAATTCAACATTTTTATATATTTACAAATTGCATTTCAATTTGTAATTTTTTCTGTTAAATTAAAGTTCCCATAAATTCCATAATTTTTTATTGCCTTTTGGAAAATATCCAAATTTGTCTGGAAATGGGATTTATAGTATAGAAAATATGATGCATATTACATTTGTTCTAACTAGAAATATGAATTTAATTATAAGTAATAAAATCAATAATAATGTAAATTAATGTCAAATATAAATGCACATATATTCATTCATCAGAAGGTACATTGTTTTCTTTGGAAAGTGATGATATAGATATATTTATTCATACATAGTTTGTTTTTTTTTGTTGTTTTTACTTTCTTTTTTTAATCATGTGACGTCGGTTCCTGGAACCTCCTTACATAAGACGTTCTTGCTCCCAGGCTACCACTAGTGCTAGCACATCTCTTCTCTTCTTTAAACATCATTTGTTTTCCAAGGATTCCAAATACACAGATGAGATTTCCTGGAGACCCCCGGACTAAAAGTTGGGACAGAGTTCAGTGAGTGAGTATAAGCCGCCAAACCTCAAGCAAAAACGAGCCGTCTGCTGTTTCTGTGTGGCTGTATTGAGCTGCTTGTTCTGGGTCCTATTTTTAGCTTAGCTGCTCTGAATCTGACATTTCTTCTCCACTTGAAAATTCACTTTTAAAGACATTTTTGATATTTTTTTTCATTTAGCTTTGCTCAGGAAGATCTGAAACATCTCGGCTGAAGGCAAGTGGAAAATCTTCAGTACACAAGAGGAGAGAGGAAAACTTTCAGTCCTGAGTGATGTGATTTGATCAGATTATGAAGGAACACTGGTTTCCAGCTGTTGTGTGTAAATATGTATGGGCTACATAACGTCTGCAGGACGTGTGCGTGGGGGACAGAGAGTGCAGCTGCCTGTTTTGCAAACTGTTCATAACTTGCTTTGCTAATATGTCCACTGCAGACCTGTGTAACCTCCAGTTTTTCTGGGTTTCTCCCATATGTTAGCCTTCTTTCCCACCGTCTTCCCATTTGAATGTTTTCCTATGTTTTTCCTGCTTATTTTTACCTCCTCCATTGACAGATTAGCGGTTAATGCAATAAACATGTAGACAATCTGCAGACCCTCCTAAACATGCCCTGAAACCAACACATTGAGGAACAAAAACCACCAACCCACCACCAGCGTCCCAGCGGCCAGCTATTGAAACGAAATTGTGCGATTGACAAAGCACCTGTGGTCGAATATTGAAAACTCTGAAAAGCATAAAAAAAAAGCTCCATTATTATGAGCCCCCACTGCTGATAGGCATTTCCTCCTGGCTGGTTTCTAGGTTTTCAGTTAGCATTAGCATATTTTTTATTACATATATAAAAATAGTGGTCAGATCCACCCTCCGGTTCTTTTTAATCCAGTGCTCGCAGGTAGCACTGGGTGTCTTTCCTCCCAGCATGAACGGGGTTCAAATCTGAGCGAGGTTGAATAGACTTCACAGATTCTCCAACGTCTTCATCACTATAACTCTTATGCTGGGCCTTTGGTTATCTGCAGGTTCTCTAACCCTGAATTATGTATATTTGATGGTGAAGATCCAAAATTCTAAAGCTCCCAATGGACTCTAAGTCTGAACCTAACCTAAACTGTGAGATAAACTCAGTAAAGTGGTGCTTTGGTGAAGACATCAGTTCCTTAAGGCCTAGACATCCTTATCTTTAATGGACCTCCAATCAACTGTAATGGATCAACACTGATACTAAATTCACATTTCATGAAAAGGATCTGGATACAAAATGTATTCTACATTTTCCAAGTAAAGATCTGCCTTTCCTTTCTCTTCAGGTTCTAAGATGTTGAGATCACTCCTTTGCTGCTTGTCCGTCTTGGCGATCTTGGCCAGTGTCTCTGCCATCAAGACCCTGAAAGACATAAAGGATCTGAAGAAAAATGTCCACTTTGTCAAAGAATTCCCCCACCACGGTCTAATGCTTCTGCACTGGTTGGCCAGCGTTGTTGAAACTGATGGAAAGGGAGCAATCCAGTTTGGATTTGATCCTGGACAAGGCAACTATGGATTCCATCGCTGCAGAAACGAGATCCCTAACCCACAAACACCTTTTCAGCCTGAAAGTTACTTCTCTTTGGGTGATTTAAGTCTTGGACGTGCTCGAATGTTGCCTTTTTATGTAACGCAAGACTTCCACAACTCCAAGGGCTCTCAACATGGAAACATGGACAGAGTCCTGATTAAAGTCTGGGACAAGAGTCCGCAGAGAGTAGAGAGAGTGTATTTAACTCAGAACAGCCAAGGAACCGCTTTTGACCCAAATAACACCTATGAGATTAGCGCTCAACTCCTGGCCCAGATTCAGGCACTTGGTAAGGAGATGGAGTGTGATGCCAATAATCCTAGACTAGAATTTAGAAAGTGTGAGTTCTTGTACTATCAACAAAAAGCTGCAAAATTAGAGATGGTTTACCCCAAGACGTCGGGTCTTGCGTGGTTTCTGGCGCTGGCTGGTTACAACACTGAGCGAAGGTTTGCTGCATTTTCAACTGTGTTCTGCTCAACAAACAATCCAAATGATGACTGTTCTCCACATCTAATGGATGATGATGATGATGATGATAGCCAGTGTTATGCACACTACAAGACAAAACTCGAGGTGAAATCCACATCGACAGGGTACGCAAGGATCACGTGGAGTGGAATACCAGAAAGTATCGCAAGAATGGAGGTGAACGTCGGTCTTTATAGGGATGGAACCAAAGAGGAACCTTTAAAAGTGTATCCACTGCATCAAAGAACATTTGGATCAATAGACACCGATGTGCCCCTGAATCCTGGCCTCCAGCCACGTCTTGTAAGAGGTGAAAAGACGCTGTACACCTTTTTTTTCAGCGACCTACACTACACAAGCGTCTGGAATGGCCCAGAATTTGACGAAGCCAATGGAGGTCTGCCAACCAGGGTCAAAGGTTACGATATGAGTCTGCAGCTTTATACTAAAGATGGCTACGCCTGTGCTCGACTCTACATCAAGAAATCCTTCGCTAACTGGAAAAGCGTCTTTGACAACTCTTGGGTGGGACTCTACACCGGTTCCTCAGATAATAACAACAGTTATAGCAAATACGGGTGGGTCGTGAACTTTGAGAAGGGGTCAGGAGAAGACTGTCCTTTGGATTATGACATCTACGAGTATGAGTCCAGTCTAGATATTGGCCCTGGAGTTCAGGCTCGACTCATGCTAACAAAGCATCCTGCTAGCGAGAAGGCTCGCACTGTGCCCTGGGAGAAAAATTCAGTCTTCCAACAGTAGCTCTGCTGTTTTCTAGACCACAGTCTATGTACATGTATTCTTAACGTGTCTAGATTACCAGGGTGCCATTTCTTCACCCCATCTTTTATGATATGTGCTAGGATTAGTTTAGACTGTGGCCTGCATGGTTTAAGGTAGGGCTTCCCAACCTTGCTCCTTGAGGGCTGGTGTCCAGCACGGTTGGTGAATTCTCTGATCAAACAACTGGTTCAACTCACCTGTTCATTGCCAGGTTTAGTGAGTCTGTTATAGGAAGGGGACTACCAAACTGTGCTGAACACCAGCCCCCCAGGACCCTACAAGTAAGTAGGTTAATTTTTGAAACTGGTGCAATGAAAATGGGCATAATTGCATATTCTCTTTAGCTTTTCCATGATAAATGACAGAAGATGGTTGTAAGTGGTGTAGATTGAGTTAAACCTTCATTAATGTAAAGTTACATTACAGAATGAACAGTTGGATGTGAATGGATGTCCATTTATTATTATTTTTTCTATCCACAGTGTCAGTTTTACGATTTTTTTCTTACATCTTAATATTACAGACTAATCTTCACGTTTGCTTGATTGAAACTCAGTGTTTCTTGTTTTAAACTCAGTATTTCAGATGCAATATGGAAACTGTTGGAGGGAATTTCTTAAAAATGCATTGCTAAAAATATTTACAGCACAGTTTTGAAGTTTTGCATGATTTTTAATAAGTAAGACTCTGTGCCTTCCACTTTGAAGGAGGGATAATAAGCAAGTGGATGTTGGAGCTGGCGGTTGAAAGATGTTTGGGTAGACTTCTGAGATAATGACTGAAGCTGGAGGAGGAGGAATAACACATGCACTTGGACTTCGTCTGCATGGGAATCTGTAATTATTCAGGAGCATTTTCTATATTTTCATTCTCTTTGCTCAGTAACCACGGGGTTGGTATATCCATCTGGGTTCATTCCAAGCAGTTTCTTTGGGAATTTCTGCCTGAAGTCCGAATTTTATAGGCTGGTTTTCTTGGCAGGGCTCTGCTGGGCATGCGACCAGATAGAAAACAGCTGCCTGTGCCAACAAACAACCACTCTGTAATGATGACTTTTGTTGGAATTCCTTCTTCTGCATAACATGGAGGAATGGCTGTGATTCCTGTTGACCTGTATTGCCAGGCACTGTATCAGAACCTTGGTCATGATGTTCTTCAAAGTTCTCAGCTGCCACTTAACAACTAGGCTTTGCAGACTTCACTGCAGTTAACAGAACATACAGACCTGATGTTACAGAAATTTAATTCTAAGGTTCCCACAAGGTTCCCACAAGTCTTGTCTTGCCATCAAGTGGATCATGGACTAAAATAGTAGAACATCAAACTGTTTGCTAGTTTTCGTGTTTTGATGGCTTCCATTTGTTGCTCACCTGCTCTTCTATATGAGGGTGCTGAATATTGGGTGAATGGAAACTTGATGTGTTGGTATTGTCGTTTCAGCCAATCAGATAAGATTCCCATCAATTTTCACCCATTTCTTTTGTCAGAAACTCTGTTACATTTAAACATGCA
This sequence comes from Arnoldichthys spilopterus, assembly GCA_037974385.1. NCBI lineage: Eukaryota > Metazoa > Chordata > Actinopteri > Characiformes > Lepidarchidae > Arnoldichthys > Arnoldichthys spilopterus. The sequence goes on from JBBPDA010109330.1 coordinate 6,269, forward strand.
GCTTTGAATGTGAACTGTTATGAATAGTTTTTTTTTAGGCACTTTCTGCATGTAAATTTTTAAAAGTTCATTCATATAGCACATTATCATATACAGACATCATTTAATGTGCTTTACAGAGAAAAATGCATGATACAATGTTGTTAACATTCTTTACAGGGTTAAAATAAGGATCGAAAATAAAACGAATCAATACAATCAGAAAACAGGAAAGAAGAGTGAAAACTGGTGATAAAAGTCAAATAATAACAAAAATAAATTAAGAAACAGAAAGAGCAGGTTTGCGCTTGGAGTCTGATTTTTTTTATTTCATATAACATTTATTGTGTAAGTTGTATTTTGTACCATATGAATCAATAAAACATTTAATTTGAACGACAACATATTGTGATTCGCCTTAATTCCATTTTTTTATTTAAAACTCCATACTTTGGAGGCAGAAACCTCGGGTGGAACCTAAACTCAGAAGGGGAACCCATCCTCCTCTGGTCAACACCAGACAACAAGGACAATCATGTAGTCTCAGTGTTTATAAAGGTTCCATCAATTAAACCAATGATCCTGGAGCAACAGCCCCAGTTTTAGCTAAGGGGGGTGGGTGGTGTAGATGGTCCATGGTAGTGGAGCTGATCTGAGGACTTTGAGCTTTGGGGCAGCAGATATAGTTTACCACTACATGAATTTAAGGCCTACATGAGTGGAATTGTGGGTGCTAGAGTCATCCTGTGCTTCTCCACCATTATCTAACCCTTGGTGAATTCGGCCCAGGGCCCAAGGTCCCTTAAACTCCAGGACCCTTGACACCTCACAATCTGAAATCATTTTAGACTAAACAAATCTCCTCGCTTCTGTGTTAATCTCCAAACAAGGTCAAACTTTTCGGCGTTACTGCCCCCTATCACAGCTGGCTGAAATGGCTTTCTCACACACACTGTCTGTGATGTTCAGAAGCTGATCGTCCACCTTCCTGATCTGTAAGACGTGTGGTCATTCCTTCATTAGACACACATCAGGTGAGAGACTACATTACCCAGAAGGAGCAGCGGTTACAGATACAGACACTGCTCTAACATCATATCAGTGTTAACTGCCTGTTGGCTGTGCCTCGGCCAATCGGTGGCTGAGAGTCCGAGAAAAGAGAACTAGCTTTGCTCTCTCTGGGTGGGCAGGATGGACCTCCCTCTCCCCCCATCACTCTGCCAACACAGGCCTCCCAGTTGGTGGCATTGTGTGATTGGGGGGAGTCCTAGCTAGTGGGTGGAACTGGAGACGTCTGAATTGGGCAGAAAAATCTGCAATAATCCCCAAAATAATTCCAGGTTAAATGAATCCTGTGCTATTGATCAGGTGGTTAGAAAGTTCTGGAAGTGATGAAGACATGGTTTAGTGGGTTAAACGCTGTCTAAGACCCGAACTGAGGTGTGTTGGTGCTCACAGGCCAGAAGCTGGCAGCTGTGGCACAGTGTGAGACGGTACAGCTGCAGAACGGAGTGGAGCTACCCCGACGACCGTGAAGCAGGAGGAAGAGGAGGAGACCTGGAATTAGCTGTGTGTGGTGTGGAGAAGAGAAATTCGGCTTCTCTTTAAAACGCAAGTACAGCGAGATGAACATTATGATGTGTGCAATGCACAAATACTGCAAAATGCAAAAATAGCTCATTTTCTAAACGCTGCACCTCCAGGTTTCACCCAGACTAATGAACACACACTGATCAGTCATAACATTAACACCACTGACAGGTAAAGTAAATAACATAGACCAGTTATTTCCTCGGTGGTGCGGTGATTAGCGCGGTCACCTCACAATGTCCACATCCCCTATACAGATCAGGACTGGCCTCCTCAAACGACTCTGACCAGTGACTATTTAAGGTTTATGTGTTTAATAGATCATATGAATAAATAAAAAAATATAAATAAACATAAATTAACAAGATTTATTTGTTTACATTTTCCTTCTTTAACAGCGAAATAATCACAATTTAATTACGATTATTTATTCACATGTTTGTTTATTTAACTCTGATTTTAATTATCCATTGTGTACATTTTTATTCAGACCCTGGCTTTTGGACTTTGCTGGTAACAGTCTGGATGATCCTTTTCTTCATTGGTCCGGAGCACACGGCATCCATTTCTCCCAAAAAATACCTGAAATGCTGATTCATCTGACCACAGTACACGTTTCCACTGTGTGATGATCCATCCCAGATGCCTCAGAGTTCAGAGAAGTTGACGCCGCTTCTGGACACTGTTAACATAGGGCTTTCTTTTGGCACAGTTCAGTTTAACTGGCATTTGTGGATGTAACTACGTATTGTGGTACTTGACAAAGGTTTGCCAAAGTCATCCTGAGCCCAGGTGGTGATATCGCTTATAGATGATGACGATTCTTGATGCACTGAAGGATTAGAGATCACGGTTGTTCAGCTTAGGCTTGCGCCCTTGTCCTTTACGCACTAAAATTCCTCCAGATTCCTTGAATCTTTTAATGAAGTTATGCACTGTTGAAGGTGAAATATCCAAATCTCTTCCCGTCTTTCATTGAGGAACATTGTTTTTAAACATTTCAATCATTTTCTCACGTATTTGTTGGCAAACTGGCCTGATCCTCGGCTCATCTCCTTAAGGACTAGACCTTTCTTGGATGCTGCTTTTGTACCAAATCATGATTACTATCACCTGTTGACATCACCTGTTTCAAATTACATCATTGTTTAACCAGTTTACCTCATTACTAGCCCTAAATTGCTCCTGTCCCAACTTTTTCTGGAATGTGTCACTGGTCTTAATGATGGGAAAGGATGTATATTTACAAATGTAATGTAGTTGATCAGACAAAACATGAAATATTCTGTCTTCATATTGTCTGCAATAAAATACAAGTCAAAGTAAATGTAGTAATCACTGTTTTCTCTTTTTATTTGGGTTTTCCATACCGTCCCAAATTTTTGGGGTTGTACATTAGCCGAGATATTATTTGCCATATATTCAGATGATCACTAATATGGCCCGAAGCTGGGCAATATCCAGCATTTGCCTTTGGCCCATATAGTGTTAGACAAACCATAAACTCCCAGTCAATGGGAAATAAAGGAATCACAGAACAGGTGACACTTAACCCTTAATACACCAATCAGCCATAACATTAACACCACCTGCCTAATATTAAGTAGGTTCCTTAATGCTGTTGAAGTCCTTCACTATCCACATGCATCAGTGAGCCTTGTGTGCCCATGATCCTATTGCCTATTCACCAGTTGTGCTTCATTTTTGGTAGGTACTAACAGCCTTCCAGCTCAACAACTTCAAGAACTGACTGTTCACTTGCTGCCTAATATATCCCACCCCTTGACAGGTTTGTGTCAAAAAACAAACTTGAATGATTGATTTGAATGATTCATCCAAAGATTGAAAAAATTTAACTCAACCACATTAGCTATCAGCTTATTCCCAAGGAACAGTGCGGGCTAATGCAGTCGGAAAATACAATCTGAGAAGAATGCGAGACCGGATAGTCTCATCAATAAACTGGAAGCGCGCTTGGACTCCAGGACCAATGCTCATGTTGGACTTGTAATCATAGATGAGATACTCTTCATTGTGGTCTTTCTCACTGGCCTTCTTAAAATCATAGACCCACTCGTAGTACTGGTAATTCCAGTCGCCATCTTGTTCTTCGTTGTATAATCCAACCCATGAGTTGTAGAACTTGTTCTTCCAATCTGTGAAGCACTTCTTGATATAGAGGCGAGCGCACACATAACCATCTTTGGTGTAGACCTGAAGGCTCGCGTCATAGCCGCTAATTTTGGTCGGAAGGACTCTGTTAGCGGAGTCGAACTGTGGCCCTCTCCATAAGATCGGGGCACGAATGCTCACAAGACCACGTGCATTTCCGAAATTGTAAGCAGTCAGGCGCGGCTGAAGTCCATGGTTTAGCGCCACGTAAGTGTCTTCAGATCCTGATGGTCTGCCTTGAAGAGTCGTGAAAGTTTCGAGCATTCCAGATGTGTCACTTCTGAAAAGCACAATAGTAGCACCCTGTTCTAGGATGTTCTTGGGAACGCCGCTCCAAGTAAGCCTCGCGTAGCCATTTGTTGTGGATTTCACCT
>JBBPDA010109332.1:0-10381 GCA_037974385.1 Arnoldichthys spilopterus
TTTTTTGTGTTAAAAACACTTTTCTTTTATTGGTCGGATGAAATATGCTAATTTTTTGAGATAGGAATTTGGGGTTTTCATGCGCTGTATGCCAAAATCATCAATATTAAAAACAATAAAAGGCTTAAAGTACTTAAGTTGTGTGTAATGGATCTAAAATATATGAAAGTCTAATGTTTATCAGTACATTACAGAAAATGAACTTTTTCACAATATCCTAAGTTTTTGAGAAGGACCTGTACTCTGAAAAGTGGATCATGACATAAAAACTGGTCAAATTTCTCCCCTCTAACCGCATTCTCTACACATTTTTGGAATTTTGGAAAATCAGCCTATGATGTGGGAAGAACACCGATCATCAATAAAAGCTACACCCAACCTTCCAAAAGGTGCAAAGCCATAAAGAAACATTTGCTCCCCTCAGGTCCAAGTGACCTCTGACGTCTTTCAGAGTCGCCATGACTGCAACTTGGGCCAGCTGCAGTGTCGGAGCACTTCAGCATTCAACACACTCCTGCTGATTACAGCTCTTCTCACCCATTCAGCTGCTGTCATATACACGCACATGCCATAATTCACTAATATACTTCACGTATACCAGTGGGCAATGAGTGTTTATACTGGTATCGGTGTCCCATAGCACAGGCTTTTAGCCATTAAAGTACTGGAATAAAAGTTTAACTGCATTTGATTTTCTGAATATATAAATAGTCATGAATAAAGATGCACAACATCAAGATCATCTATATCCTCTACAGATATTTGCTAAAAAAAAAAAAATAGTACTGACATTTCAAAACTGATGCCGTTGTTTTGGTCTTACAAATTCACAAATCCTAAAGCCTAAAATGATCGTATTTTTCCTTCATCATTACACTACTCAGTATTACAGTAAGGTTTCCTTTTGGTTTAACAGAAGCACAACAATATAAAAATTAAAGTCAAAACAAGTTACATCTGATTTGTACGGCACTCTGGTATCATACAGTAGCAGTACGTAAGGAGCATGAGCTCATAAAATGAAACTCTCATACTGTGACACGTCAATACTGCTCCAGCTGTTTCAGCAAAACTCCTCAACACACAACACAAAACACTCCGCCACCCCCACAAACCAGATTACTCAACACACACACACACACACACACACACACGCATTGAGGCTTCCATTCACTGCTATAGCGGCTGTGACGTAGACCCATCATTACAAAGAGCGTTCTGGAGGAAATCACTGTACTTCAGGCTTAAGTCTGAAGGAGACCAATTCAAAAGTCAAAGGGGTAAACAGTAATTAAAAAGACTGAAAAATGGAGAGATGCACAACGACATCAGGCTGAGTGATATGGCAAATAAATCATACTTTTAGGCAGTATCACAACGCATGATCCATCTTAATTATGTTCATTTTCTGCTTCTGGCTGGAGTCGTTTGTCTAGACAGCAGTGATCGAAGTTCAAAACAAGACTTTGTCATTGTGAACACAATCACACACAAAGTGCAACTCAACGAAACGTGTCCTCTTTTTTTTTCTCATTACACGTGCAAACGTGGAGCAGTGGGCAGCTGTGAAAAGCACCCGGGGAGCAGTGCAGCAGGACAGTACCTCAGTGGTGCCCGGGTGTCCGGATTTGAAGCAGCGACTTTCTGTTCACAAAGGCAAGGTCCAAACCACTAGACCACCATATTTACAAGGTGCAAAGATCTTAAAATATTCGTTTGTCGACATTTTCACTGTCGGTTTATGTTGCGACGTCTTTAATGGAACTTCATGCTCCATGTGCGCTGAAGTGCAATGCTGTGTTAGTTTTTTTTGTTAGAATTTTCCATTCCACCATTCCTTTCTATTCCAAAGTGCAGCAGTCAGAATGTAACCTTATCCTATTTAAGGTGGATTAGAAAATAGTGATTCCATTTAAGGTGGAGCCGCACATGTGATGGATTAAGACTTTTAAAGTTTCTTGCGTTTCATCTCAAAATGTGCAAAAAAAGTAATGCTGGAAGACTGTGACCCCCTTACTGCTACTCTGTTCACACTACACAGCTGTCGGACTCGGAAGTATCATGTATTGTGAACATAACCGTGATCGGACGACTTTCAGAACTGCGTACTGTGAACAAAGCATAAGACTGTGTAAGCTGCACCTGAATGTGAAACAGCTACATTCCCTAACCAAAGATACTGACGAACATTTTATTTACATAGTACCTTTATGAGAAAAGGACAAAAAAAAGCTGTACTGCACTTTTCTGACGATATTTAATACCCAAACAGACAAAAGACTGAATTTGTTTATATTTGTATGCATTTTCATTTACATAGTGCTTTAGCAGGCAAAAACATAACCAGCGTTTCCTTTTCCAACCCTGCCTTACACAGGACTGCACCTCTCAAAAGGTTAGGTTAGAACATGCCTCCTTGCTCCAAAAAGCATGGTTCACTGCACAGCAGACAGTTTTTGTAATAATGTCATGAGCATAATCGTGCTCCTAACATTTCAGAAGTCATGCCTCAATGCAAATCTTCAGCGGTCATTAGCATAAGAATTGTGCATTAACATATCATAACGGAGATTGTGCTGCACTATTTTAGTCCGTGTTAAAGACATTACATTTCTCAGAACGCTTGTGGATATCTGTTGGTCTGATAATTCCATCACAGGTGATGCAGTTCAGTCAGTTTCCAGGGATTAATGACCCATTTTGTGCTAACGCAGCTGCGGATCACAGAGAGGAACACATTTTCAGAACAATCCATGTTATACTTTTTAACTATGACCAGGCGATGCAAACAGCATTGTATCTGCGATCATAACTAATGTTATTTTGTATGTGTGTGTGTGCGTGTGTAAAACGACCTTGGGTAACTTAATAAACAACAACAACAACAACAACATTATAACACTTTTAGCTAAAAGTAACTTCCGTATTTTTGGCAAAACATATGGCATGTTTACAGTGGTCTTTATGTTGAGAAGAGAAGATTGTGGTTAGTGAAGATGTGGGCAGTGGTGGCCTAGTGGTCAGGACACTGCTTTTGAGACTTGAAGGTCGCAGGTTCGAGTCCCAGCCCGGGCACTACTGAGGTTCTCTTAAGCAAGGTACCGTCCAACTACACTGCTCCCCGGGTGCTGTTGGTAGCTGCCCACTGCTCCATGTGTGCACGTGTGATGGGTTAAATGCAGAGGATGTATTTCGTTGTGGTGCTTGAGCGTGTTCACAATGACAAAGTCACTTTCTTTTATTTCACAGCAGTGTGACAATGGTGCACAAACTGGTAAATGAAGTTTACTGTGATGTTTAATGCTGCAGTTTCTTTATCAATTTTAATTTTGTTTACTACTTAAGTACTTGGCCCAAGACTGCATAGTGTAAGTAATGCAATACAAACGTGCAATACAAATCTCTTCACCACAGGTAAGCAAATATTAATGTATTGTCTTACAAAAATAAAATACACATACCTACTGTACCCGATCAAGATGCTTTATTAATATACAAATATATGGAGAACAGATCCAGTTTTAAGACCCAGTAAACTGATGACACAGAGCAAATCAGTTGCATAAAACAAATCATCCAAGAAGTCATACGCTCATGAACGATACTTAACAAGTCATTATGAAACAACCATCACGCAAAGAGGTTCTTGTGCCCAGGGTTAAGGAGGTTAATCCTCGTCAGGCAGTGATATTTCATACTGTACCGACAAGCGCTTCGTTTATTTTCTGCCAATACTGAGGGATAATACTGCCTAGGTTTCAGGTCACAGTGTCTCGAATTTTAATAAGGTCTCGAACCTACTGCGACGAGCCAAATGAGCACAAACAAATTTTAAAAAAGGGTAAGGTCAGCAAAGGCCTGGACAGGAAACCTGCCTCATCTTATCATTTTAATATCCAATAACAAATAAGTCATGTTGGACTCTGCTGACGGTCTACTGGTGGCATGTGAGGTCATCCAAACGGGCCACTCGGATGTTTTAGAATACAAAAAGCAGAGGAGGATCTGCGCGAAGGTAACAGAAACACGCAGTGCCATTGTGCGACTTCAGTTTAGGTGTTTTTCGATTATGCTTTTCTACAGCCAGGTGATTCATCACTATTTTTGAGGGGAGCAGAGGGAGTGCAGGTTGCACAGGCCAGCAGAACCAAGCAGAACATGATACAGACTTTTTTTTTTTTTCATAATGTGACCATCAGCATCTTTTGTTTAAAATGACAACAGTGCATTTTGTAGGCTACAGCGCTAGCCTCGTCTTTATTCCTATGCATCAGTTTTTCTGAAAGAAATGTATTTAACAAGGGCACAAAAGGTCAGAAATGCTTTGTAAAGAACTTTCGCCAAGCAATAGTTCCTGCGACCAATGACGGTCACAGTCGATTTCATATCTGACTTCACTAATGTAAATGTAATATGGGCTTGCTGAGCATACTGAATCATTCCTTAAACTATGATCTTTACTCAATAAAAGCTTATTTATCACTCTGCATTAACATGTTTTGCTGTGACTATTGAATGAAGTGCACAAACGCTGCTGCCATCTTGTAGGCTTAGTTGTTTTTAAAACGTTAAATGTTTTAAGACGGCATCTGATTGACAGGGGTGTAAATCACGATTTGATCAGATTATTTCATCTAATGATCGGATATGTTTTTGGAAACCGAGTTTTTAACGAAGTAATTCGGTTGATTCGATTCAATACTGGAGTCTGCGGTCAGTATGAAATATGATGAAATGTCACAATCTGCAACACTTCCTCGACCTCACACATTAGAATATGAACATTGTATTATTAAAGGTCAAATACAGCAGTGAGGTCATAAGCAGAAGCAGCGTCTCAGTACAAAACACTGCTCACTACGACATGAAGAAAATGAAAAGAGGATTGAACACGCTTTGATTTTTATGAGTCAGATCGACGCATCGTATTGTGCATACATTTTGGCCAATGCATCGATACAGATCAGTTCTTTGTTATACCTCTACTGATAAATGATATAAATGATATTAAATATCAATATGTAGATCTAGTTCTAGATCTGCAGAGTCTCTCTCAATATTTAAGAAGCATCTCACAACTCAACAGTCCTGCACTTACCTCAGCACATAAGTCACGTTTAAACTATTGGTACCTGATAACTGTCTGAATGTCCCCCAGATTGTAATGTACCTAGAAATGGCCATTACGTCTCAATAACTGGATTGTACATGTAGCCAACGGTCATGCTCACTTAACTAAATTCTACTACCATCATCCAAGACAAGCTGTACATATTCGGTCATTTTTCTCTTCTCTGATCTGAATCTGATCCAGTGCTCTGGGCAAGTACCGCTCTGATACGGATGCTGTGCACTGGATGAGGACAACACTGTTTCGGGGACGTCATGGGCTTATTACAAGAAAGCTCAAAGGAGGAGGGTGGCCACTTGACAGACCTACCTTCCCTTTTCACCACTGCAAACGCCTACTTTACCTATGGATGACAGAGTGGGACAATCAGTAATGCATGGCAAAAAGAACCAGATCAGCATCAGAATAAATCTGACATACTGGTGGACCATAATATTTAGGACAGGCTGCATTAGCAAAAACACATTTAACCTTTTACATTTTTTTGGTTATTTTCTTCTACTTTTAACCATTCCCAGCATGGTGGCAGTTGCAACCGAATACAGTAAAGGTCAGTACAAGTTCCTGCAGTGCGTGTTCACACTGTTATAATTTCTTTCTTCTTTTTTTTCTCTCCAAACTAATAGCTATGCAGCTAGGCCAAGCTCCACAGCCCAGTCAGTAAAGGAAAAGAAACCGCTGGACTAAGTAGGTATATAACAAAAAGCAGCCCATTTGGCTCGTCCATCACTTAGCAATGGGGGAGAAATGTAAACTGGCACTTCCATCGAGGCTACAGCTAACTGCATTCTCATTATTTGATCGCTGTTGAAATGCTGAGCAATTTCATCTACATATTCCAAATTATTCTGTTACTGTATTTACTGTTCTTTAGACAATTACAAAACTTTAGAACAATGTCTGTTAAATGGCTACATTGAAAAACAACCTCCCTAAATAAGGCAATCATCACTATATACTGCTGGTGCCTTGGCATATGATGCATGGCACCAATGGACTAAAACAGACTATATTTAGCTTACCTAGCGATGACATGCTCAACAATTTCATACGGACACAGTACCAGCAATTTCCTGCACAGTTTTCTGGCTTATTTCATCCAATGGGTACACAATACATTGTTTGCTAATTGCTAACATAATAATGGTCTTCACAGTACTGGAGGTGACTGAAAGCTTGACTTCACAAATAAGCTTTTTACCATCCAACCGTGTATTGTGCACTATGAGTATTGATGACCACAGACATTTCTTAAGTCACATGCCATTTACATAAAGCAATGAATTTTGGCTACACTAGTGGGTAATTCCACTGGTTTATAACATAATCCATTATTATGTGTACGATGTTGAAGTTGATGTCAGTCATTCAGAGTGTTAGAAAACTCTATATTTCTAAAGAAATCTACTGTGTGGAAGCTGTTCAGTGTTGGTGACAGGAATTACATTCTAAAACCAGGATATTAGACTAAGTTTCGTGTGTTAAAGCTGCCTTGCTGAAAGTCACTAGTATTAAACAATTAAGAAATAAGCTGCCTGATGTCAGGGACACTGTTTACAGTAGTTTTGTGAAGGGTTTGGCCTAAAGCATTTTTTTAAATCCATCCATGTACTGCTGATTGTAAATACTATCAGGTTGAGCATGGGGCCTAAAACAAGGCTACATATCAGGGCTGAGTTAGGCTTTAGACTGCACTTTAAAACGAAACAGAACATAAGACAAATCTGATTACTATTGTGCATCTTAAGGTCATAGATGTCACATTTCCCAACATGTCTAACTCAACCGACCATTGCAAAAGAGACAGGCCAAATGCTAAATATATATGTGCGTGTGTGTGTGTGTGTGTGTATTGATATTTTGTCCAGTTCACAGTCTTGTTTCTATCATGAACTTGCAGGGTTCACCTCAGAAATGCCAAGCAATGTGTGCTGACTCTGTCTGCCAGTATTTCAGATCAGATATCAGGCTCCCAGATGGAGGTGGCAGCTGCAGCGGGCCGATTGCGGGTGCTTCAAACGCAGGCGGACACGCAATGCGATCTGGTACCAGCAGTCACTAACACACCACAGTAATTCACAAAACTGGAAGTGCACACAGCAGTCTGCTCTGGTAGCTTCAACCAAAGCAATAGCTGAACTAAACATGCCAATAATGAATGGAAGCAAGAAGCTAAAAATGTTCGTCATTGATTTGACACTAATTGGCGGTTTTTCATTCACTGTTCATAAAAACAATTTATTTTTACATATCAAATTTACATCTTCTTTATGAACATTTCCCGTAGACGGGTGTGTAAGACAGTCTGTCTGGACCTCAACATGATGCAATGAAATTGCAGGCATAAAAGCCTGAGAGCCTGATTAGAAAACACGTAAAGGCTGAACACATGCCAAGAGCGTAATCGCAAAAAAACGAAAAGCAAGAAAGAGGATACAACGACACTTGTAAAGTACAAAGTGATAACAAGAAGTCTATTAGCTTACATGCAACATTATCCTCCATATCCACATTACACAATGCATCTGGCAATCTGTCGGATTCAGTCCAATCCATCATGGCTTTTAAACAAGAGAATAAACGCTACATGAAACTCGACAATGTCTAAAATTCATTGCCCACAATTACGGTCAATTACAGGACAGAAGTTCTCACAATTTTCAAGCCCAAATTTTCATAAATGTCTTAAGTCACCTCAGGATTTATTCAAATAAAAACACATTTGCCAAACATCCTTCAATGATAAACATGATACAGTCAAAGAGACTAAAAAACATACACAAGTGCAGAAATCCGATGGATAAGGCATGAGTGAATGGAATGTAAGCAAAGACCAAATGAAAGATTGAGGCGAGATGAGAAAATGCAGCCAGAGGTGCAGGCTCACGGTTTATGATGAAGACTGCTGAAGCATCAGGCCACAGAAATGAAGAGAGCGCAAGGGAGACAGTATTGATTGATGAAATATTGTGGAACCTTTAAAAGTTAATTAGAATTTAGTTTTAGTCCATTTCTTATCGTTTAGTAATTTTAAAATATTAATTCCTCACTTCATTTTCAGAACACTCACCATATTGCTCAATAACCAGTATAGATCAAAAGTGACTGCCCCAAGCAGCTGTTTGGAAACATTACACATTAGGGATCCCCTACTCAAGTGTGTGCACATGGGCTTGTCTGGTTACACTGTAGGTCTCCAAAGAGCTTCATGCTGAACAAAGTTAAGCACTGTTGCCACAAAAACAAAGGCAACCTTTAGCAATCGCTCTTTCCTTCCTTTTACTGCCACTGTCTCACCTTCCGTCTCCCAATCTCTCCTTCCCACCTCTACTGTTCTCTCTCTCAAATTCACAACACACACCAACCCCAACACCAGGGGCTGACCTGTCAGAAAGTTCAAATCACTGGTAGTACACTGCCACCCCACTAAGGTCAGCATTTAGCACTTACTGCCTCTGGGCTTTTTTAGGAGTAGTTTTGTGTAAATAGTGTATGGTACATACACGTGAACAGTTTCCCTCACATGGTGGTCATCCAATAGTACCTGTAAACCAAAAGTGATCTCCAGATACTCCACAGTACCCATCATTTGCTAAATGCTACTAAAATACTGTAGATCTGTTCAAAAATGGTGGAAGGCTGCAAAATGCTATTAACCCCAACAATCAGTGCTTCCTTTTCTTTTTACTGTGGTCTGTGAGCACCCGGATCCACCGCAGCTCCTGCTGAGCATTTCTGTGGGTTTTTTCCTTGTGAATGTAACAATACACATAGTTTTCAGGGTTTGATAAAGTTTTTTGGTATTTCTCTACATTCTTTATCTAAATTTGGGTTTATAAAGACTGAAAACCCTTATTATTATTGCAGAACAGCAGTGGTTCTCAGACTCTGTGATGGGGACCCACTGCCCTGCACAGTTTCGGACGTTCTCTGCCTTCGCCTGCACTGATAGAGCTCCTGAAAAGCTTGATAAATAGCTGATGATCAGGCCTGCGAGGCCAAGAAATAGGTCAAACTGTGAAAGGCAGTGAGTCCCAAGGACTGGATTTGGAAACCACTGCAGCAGAGTGTCACAAGGGAAATAAAATAGCAACAAAATCATGGACGTGTTAAATATATCATCAGGATATCAGGTTTCCTTTAAATATATAATTTTTATTTATTTATGTACGCCTATTTGTAGTTAGGGGTGGGCGATGTGGCAAAAATACAATACCTTATGATATTCACAATAAACATTCACAAATACACATTTATTAAGCTGGAACACATACAAAGTTAGAACACAAAAAGAACCAGCGGTGGCACATTACTACAATGTACAATAGATTTTATTCAGACAATCTGTGACTAGAATGATAAATGTAATTATATTGCGCAGCCTTCAGGTTTGACTTGGATAAATACAACCTTTAACAACTGCTGCCACCACCTCCAAGCAAAATAAGTTCCAAAAACCACAACCTTGCTGTGCTAGACAGAGAGAAAACATACGCCAGACTCGTTTTCTGTAACGTGTGAGTATATTATTCATGAGAATCCCTTCTATTGCCAAGTTACATGAAGCTCACTTCCTGGAATACAAGACCGATGCCTAACAACTTCATATGACTCCAATAAAACATCAGTCAATAAAATATAAAGTGACATCTTAAACTTTAAAGCTTTAAAACATTCACTTTGAGAAGTTGTCTAGAAGTAAAACTTCATGTCGGCTCCTCCTACACTGCGATTGTGGCTGAAATTCAGCAGGGAAAACATGTAATCCAGCATCTTACAGCCTGTAGACGAAGGGAGTTAAATCATTCAGCTCAATGGAGACGAGCTTCGCGGAGATAAAAATGGACTTCTGACACCTATTTCCTTAAAGCCCCTTGTCATTCCCGCTCAGGTTTCAGAGGACGAGTTTAAGCCTGGCGAGACGGCCGAGCCATGTTCTCTCAGAAAGGCAAGGTGCAAGGTCAGAACTTTGAATAGATTACCTCAAATTAAAAGGAAGCTTTATCAACCATTCACGTTCTCGTGTAAGTGAATATTAAAGTGGCTTAATACTTCAACTGTGTGAAAATACACGATTTCAACTCCCATGCAATGTTCAAGGCCAAGATCTGACTGCATGTCCTAAAATGCCTTGATTCTACACTGTTCTTGTTATACTACTGTATTACTACTACACCAACTGGTTGATGAAAAACACAAAAAATATATGTTTAAAAGCAGATTTTGGCATCAGTGGTGGGACACTGTGGA
>JBBPDA010109333.1:0-10380 GCA_037974385.1 Arnoldichthys spilopterus
AAAACCTGTAGTCTGATGGATGTAAGAAAGCGCAGTAGCTGATAGGATTGCACAATATGGACAAAATATCAAAACTGGGGTATTACTGCCACACTTTGCAGTTGCTAGTCCTTTCAATATATTAAAGGATCCATATCATCACTTTTCAATCACGTTTTTCAAAATATTTCAAAATGTATGAACTCATCTGCACCTGTGATAGGTTAGAGGCTCATTTACATATTGAGATACCAATATTGTTATAACGATTAAAAGTTGTGCACCTCATATATACATAACTAGGGGTGTAATGATTAGCAGGGTTCAGAATTTCATTTGATACATTGCAGAAATTCTCGATTCATTGACTTTTTTTTAACACAAGTAATGATGAATGAATGAAAATGTGCTTTATGTTAAAGGCCCAATTTCATGGGAAACCCTATTTTTCTTGCTTTTTCAAATAGTTGCCTATTTTGAATTGAGTGATTTTGGCATGTTACAGCAACCAAAAAAAAAAAACTTTCCATGTATCCTATCCAGCCTACACTTTCACCCCACCTTTTCTGGCCGATGTTATAAGGAGTGTTTCACTTCAGACTTCAGAATAGTCTGAAGAGTCAGAATAGACTCCATTTACATGGATCAGTCTGGAAGGCCCAGTACAAAAACATCTGCTTAAATTTAAGGGGTAAAAAGAAAATAGTCATGTAACGATTAATTATGCTTTTGATACATATAATATAAGGTGTCGTAAGGTACCTCAGCGAAAGAAATAAAATACAGAACATACATATTGCTGTTGTAAAATGTTAAGGTGTCATTTTTTACTTTATTATAAGAATGCACATTATAAAGGTATAATGTTTTGTTCTGTACAGTGCAGCCAAGCTGATGCACTGGCCATGATACAATCTTACAATATTACATAATATAAGGAGTGGCATGATATACATAAAAATTATTATATGTATTTTATTCATGCTATTCATTCTTTATGACTTAGGATTTTGAATTTCTTACTTTTTTGATTGAATTAGTAAATAATATAAAGTTCAATACCTTCAGCATTTCAACAGTCCTGCATAATTCAGGTTGTAACCAAAGTCCTTCAGAGTGGTCTGAGGTGAAAAGCTGCATTCATTTCTGTCAGAATTGTTTGCAGTAATGATATGAACCAGATGTTTAAAAAGTTAATTGCATTATTCAGTGTTGCACATACAGACTTTGAAGACATCTAGGTTCACTAGTCTTGTTGAACACCATTTTGAATTACTTTTGTCAACTCACTGATCGGATTATGTAGAAACTCGGTGGAAAATCCTTTTAATGTGCAGTAGAATTTATATTGCATGTGTTATTACACTACATAACAGAGTTCTATCTTATTTTTTGTTCCTTGGTACAAAGGTTTCCCAATTCCTTATGTTTGAAATAAATAGAAAATGACTGTTGTTCCACAAAAACTTTGCTTCTGTGTTCAGGATAATGACATTTTGAAATTGATCTGTTTTTAAGAACACTCTCCATTTACTTTAAATGCTAAGTAGACTTCCAGAGTATTCTGGAACTGTGAAAACTGTCCAGAGGTTTCTAGAAGTGTCCATCGTTTCCTAGAACTTTCTAGAGTCTTTTAGAAATTTTTAGAACTTTCTGGGACTGTCAAGAAAAGATAAAAATGTACATGTTTTGCCACTATAAAATTTGTGATGAATAGAGCTGCTTTTACATAGACTTTAGTTTCAAGCCAGAAACAAAAATGTTATAACACTGTGTCATACTATATGTTGTTAACGTGTGTTGTAAAACGTGAAAATCCTAATATTACTTCTTCTTTTAGGCCAAATGTGTGTATGGAGCGAGAGAGGGTGGTTCAGGTGGAGAAGCAGCCCTGTGTGCAGGCCTTCACCCACATGGTTAAAGTGTGGAAGCAGGGCTGCACTGGTGGAAGCTGGTGTGTTGGCTATGAGAGGAGGTCAGTATGAACCAGATATGAAGCTCAGACCTCACTGTGTCTAAACTCATGCTAACTGATGATGCTTAAAATCTTACAAGCTTTTTTTCCATGGATTTCTTCTGCACAAATGGTCTTATATACCCGACTGCTTTTATTTACAGTCCCAGTCAAGCTATCAGTCAGTCAGCAGCTCACTCACTCTCCTAGGTTTTTACTCGGTTAATTGATTAAACTCTCACATGTATTTATTCACTCATTTACTTATTATTTACATACAGTTGCTCTCATGTCAAAACCTTGTAACTCCTTTTTTTGCTTTATATTACTTGGAATTAAATATAATTAAATTAACATACAAACCCATTTCCTGCAAAAGTTACCACATTGTTTAAAATGCAAAAAACACTACTTTACTGCTGTCCTTTCAATACACATTTACACCTTTCCTTTCCATTACAGTTTTTCTTTTTTGGAGAACTGAGGATACTAACTGTTGCAGTATTGCAACTGGAAGTTTGGAATTCTTGCTTTATACTGGACTACAGCTGCTCAGCGTTCCTTGGTCACCATGGTCATATTCTCCTCTTAAATGATGTACTAGGAGTTTATGTTTAATAGGAGACAGATCTGTAGAGTACTCTACATCCATTGTCCCCAAAAATAGCTTAAAAGATTACTCATCTGCCACAGCAAATTTCTCCACTGTCTTTTGGTCCATCTGAGATGAGCTGGAGCCATGAAAAAATGGCTGCTTATTTTGGAATGTTTTCAAATTGATATTCTGTAAAGTTTTCATGCAGAATTCTCATTTTATTGTGCATTTAACAGTTAAACAAGAGAACTTACAAATTGCAGGTTTTTGTTTTAATTCCATTCTACAAAATATCCCAACTTTTTTTTAAGAAACAGGCTTTAAACATGTATGTTTCACTAGACTCCTTAAACATGTTCTTCATTTACATTTCAAAAGTCAAATTGCCATCAAACAAATTTTCACTTCACAAACCCAACATTCATACATATGAAGGTAGTTTTACAGCAACTTGCTTCCAGCAGCACATTTATACAGACTGGACTGAATCAGCTCAAGGTCTGCTGTGAGATTAGACAGCAGAGTAGAGAGGTACAGTGGTTAGAAATCGATCCTCATCTTGATAGATGATGGCTATTAAAGCTCTCAGATGCTTCAGGAATCAAAGGGAAGATCATGACACTGAGCACCATAAGATCTTTGCCCCAGCTACTAGATCCTGTCACTGGATAGCCCACATTAAACATGGGATGGGAGTATGAACTGCTGCCACAGCACTGAACAAATACTGAACTAATTAGGGTTTGGGGGCAGGCTGGTTTGTAGTTATTCCTTTTGTAGCCCAATATCTATTTACAGATTTGCCCTCATTGTGAAAGAAGCAATGCCTACAGCTATCAAATACTTGACTAATTTGTATGTTGTTTGTCTAATATAACTGTCACTTACATTTTAAATGTGTGTGTGTGTGTGTGTGTGTGTGTGTATACACAGTGGTACTTGAAACTTTAGAATTTTTGCTTAAATATGGCTTAAAACATAATCAGATTTTCATGCAAGGCCTAAAAGTAAATAAAGAGAACCACATTTTAAAAATGTTATAACTGGTAATGTATTTATTAAAGGAAATATTCCCATATTACATCTGTGAGTGGCAAAGTATGTGAACCATTGATTTCAGATGACCCCTTTGTGCAGGAAATTTCTACTTTCTACATGGAATTGTGTTAAAATCAGTTGATTTTTAGGCAGATGTATATGTATATATAAATACACATATTTATGTTTTTTTAATATCCAGTTTTCTCCAAAAGTTTCTTGTGGTCAATTCCACTAAGCTATATCTCCCACAAATGTGCAGTGCTACTAAGTTGGGAGGATGAATGCTATTGTAACGTGTTGTCTAGCCACGCCCCTTGTGTTCCAGGTGTCCGTTTGTTGTTGTTGAATCCTCGTGTTCGTGTGTTCTTCGCCTTCGCCCCGCCTCCCACCTGATCCTCGTTTCTAGTTCCCCTCCTTGCTCCAGGTGTCTTGTGTTTATGTTTATTATTCAAACCCCTGTGTTTCGTGTCTCGTCGCAGTTTGTTAACGTCATTCCTCGTTTCCAGAGTGTTGTTCATGCTTCGTGTATTTCCCGTGTATTCAAATTTATTTTGTGTTTTTGTTTATATGTCACTATTTATTAAACCTTCAGTTTTACATTAATCGCTGCACTTGTTTCCATAAATCACCCCACTTCCTTGACAGCTATAACATGCATTCTTTGAGACGCATGAAAGCAGTCACTGCATCTTTTCAAAATGCAAGTAATGCAACATAATTAGACAACTCCGCACGCTTGGAGGAGAATGCTGGCAGCTCGCCCCTGCTGACTGTCTGGTATTGTGCAAGTGATGGATGGCTATGCTACCCACCCAGAGAAGGCAATGCCATTTATGTCTCATGGCCACATGGGTTTTTTGCACATGTGGTAAATTTTATGCGCCAGTTAAAATCCCAGGCCAGTACAAGTACCACTGAGGTATCTTGGAGCAAGGTACCATCCCCAAGCACTGCTCCCGGGGCCCTCATCAATAACCCACTGCCCTACATGAATGGTTTAAATGCAAAGGTCACATTTCTTTGTGTTGCACTGTTTGCTGTGCTGTGGTGTGTTCACAATGACAAGCAAGGACTCATTTTTATATTTATATAAAATTATAAATAATGTTATTAAAAATTTCAATTATTAATATTATGTAATAGTTTCTGTTATTAATTCCAGAAAATTAGTAACAAGTACAAGTTCTTGTTATGTTGATACTCATTTTGATATTTCTGTCTTTTTCCAGGGTGGTGTATTACACAAGCTACAGGCAGGTGTACAGGCAGGATTTTCGGATGTCATACAAATGCTGCCCTGGGTGGTCTCAGCTAAATGGAGAGGACGGCTGCCTGCACTGTAAGAATCTGTCTTGATGCTTTTTGAATTGCTTAATATGTAGTCTGCAGGCACAGGCTGCAGCCTGAGTTACAACATAGTAGTATATTAGCAAATGTTGTAACATAATGCTTATACCCTTCAGTACTGGTTTTCAGAATTTGATTTTGGACTTACATAAGATAACAAACAATGTCAGATTTATGAAATATTGCTGTCAGATTTGCAATGGATTATGCCACAGATTTTTCATTTTACATCTACATTTTAAAAATAGGCATCCCACAGCATCAGGACTAAAGTTTACTGATACTTCTTGCAACATTGCATTCACTCAAGTCTGCACTATGAAAAATTTAAGACTTTTTCATAGGTGTCATAGCACCACTCAGTGGTTATGCTGCATAACATAACCTCTTTTCTCTTTCTTCACTGATCTGCTCTTAAGCTGTGTTTCTATCCTGCAGTCACCTTTAATGAACATATGAGATAGAACACTTCAAAAGAATAGGTTTCGCTGTCCTACCTTTTAATATTTCTCCCTTTTGGCTCAATCAAACGCAAATATGTCTTGAAACTGTCTGAGTATGTAGCTAAGGCCACTCAAACATTAGCCTTTCATCAGGTACTCATTATTAGGGACCAATGAAATCTCAATGGAGTCTTTGTAGTTTGTGAGAGTGGTACTACATTATCAGCTTAAAGGATGAAACTGTGCTTCTTCCAACAATCATATGATATTTTGTCATGCTTCTGTCTTCAGGTCTCATGTGCAAAACAAATTAGCTTGAGTGTTTTCAAGTTACTCCAGAGGTTTCTGCAGTTTCAGTCAGATGATGAGTGTGGCCTGAGATTAAATACAGAATGTTTAAACAGGCTATTATTTGATTTATTGGATCTTAGATATGATTGTTTGTGGTATATGTTTGAGTTCTGTTGATGTATCTCCAGGCAAAATTCTTACAGATGCTTGGGGAACATAATTTATCAAGTGTAATTTATCAATACTTACTGTGCCATGATTCTTGCTCATATGATTGGAAGGTTGCAGGTTCAAGTCCCAGCCCAGGTGCCACTTAGGTTTCCTTGATCAAGATACCATGCCACTACACTGTTCCCTGGGTACTGACAGCTGCCTGATGCTCCACGTGTTGATGGTTTAAATGCAGATGTCATATTTCATTGTGGTGCACTTTGTGTAATGGAGTTTGTTCACAATGACAAATAGTCACACAGTCATTTTATGTGTCAGGAAATATTTCAGTGCATTTGACCTTTTATAAAACATGCTCTAGAAATAACCCCAGCTTTTATTAATGTGTGTGTATCAATAATGCTGGTAAAGATGCTAAAAACTCGGAGAACATACGGAGACAATTACTTAAGTTCTCTAGTGCTCAAATTAAGCCAATATAGAGTATATACACTCCTACCTCAGATGTTTGACAACCTGTAAAATAACAGAAGAAACGTATGCAGTGATATTGACTGTTGACTATAAACACAAAGGTTTTAATTCTGTGTCATCCTAATTACACACTGCAGTCTGTTTAACTAGTAGATGGTTAGTGCAAATTAACTATTGCTTTAATTAGGAATGGCTTATTTTCTGTCTTCAGTCCTGTTTAAAACAAGCAGGATGACATACCTAGTGACTTATGTTTGGCCTAAGCAAAACTCTTGATATGGCATGGCTGACATGATCTGTTTTTACACAAATGTGTTTCTACACTGCTTAGTCCTGCTCTATTGCTGATGACATTCGCAGAGCCATGTATATGGACTGGAGCCTAATGTATTTCTTTAATTCTCATTTCCCTAGGAAGGCGACACTGTGAGTAACCTGTATTTGCACTGTTAGGATTAGTAATGGAGGTGGTACACTGCCCAGACTATAGTCTTTATTGTCTAGACACTTCACCATGTGATTAAGCAGCATGGTATGATAATCCGTACTACTTTCTCTAATTATAGCAAGGTTAGTCTGTGCCCAAACATTCAGATTATTCTGATTTGTATGCAGAGTCACAAGTGCAAGCCCAATATGGTGACCTTCAGGTTGTCTGAGCTTTAAGGAGCTTTGCATTCCATTGGTCTAAAAAATCCACTAATATATAGACTGTGTGTTGTAATACAAGATTTGAATGCAATGAAAAGAAGATTCTTTGACAATTCCTGCCTAGAACTGCACAATATGAACAAAACACCATATTGTGGTTACATTTCCTCATACAGTGATTGCAGTTTGCCTTGCAGTCTATTAAAAACACATTGTTGAACCCTTGACAAGACTAAGTTAGAATATAAAGCCTGAATTATTTTACATTTATTCATATTTGCTGTATCAAATTGTCGTGATTCATCTAAACACTTATTTAGAACATCTGAGAATCATCAAGGTACTTACCAGTGGGGAACCTTCAGGGCCTTCTGATTATACATTTAAAAGCACATGCACAGTTTTTATTTCTATTTTTTATTTTAATAAAAGCACCATGCTTGTTGTATTTGAACTATTTAAGTATTGTGTGCATTAGTTTTCTGGCTATAATCATATGAGTTAAAGATACATCAGATATTGTGTAATAAAGATTCTTCTCTGTTGTGTAGGTAGATACAGCCAAGCAAGCTTCCTCATTGGTTTGGCCTCCATGAGCTGGACAGAAGGCCTTACTTGTTATATCACAACATAATTAGAAAGTGACAGAGGAATCATGTTTTGTTTGTACAAGACAAAATGTCACTCTAGGCTTTCTAGACGTCTTTGATATGCAAACACGAATGACAGTATGACCAGGTTTCAGTCTCTTTTTTTTCAAAAATAAAAACAGGGCTGACAGACTCCTTCCACAATGTCTTACACAAAAATACTAATAGAAGTGCCATAGGGAAGCTGGCATAAATTAGTATTATATTGGAATTAGTATGAGCATTTGCTCTTGTTTGGCCAACTTTTGAAGTTTTTGACCCACACTTAAAGCCTCAAAGTCATGGCTTTAGACCAGTGCTCACAGTATTCAAAAACACTTCTGTGGCCCTACTTAGCATTTTTCACCCTTCATGATATCAGTACTTCAAATGATATTGTAATAATGATTTACACTCAAAATACTGTGTAAATACTCTGAGACCTATTCCTGGCATTAGTTTCCATTAGTGGGTGGTGGTAGCTTAGTGGTTGGGGACTTGCCCATTTGATTGGAAGGTTCAAGGGTTCAAGTGTGTAGATGGGTTAAATACAGAAGTCACTCTTTGTTGTGGTACAATGACAAAAATCAATTTCACTTCACTTTGTTAGAATCAGTAATAAAAATATTTTAAAATAATTTAATATTATATTATTATTTTTTAAATAAAATTGAGCACACTGAATGTGATGAATAAAATTGTGGTCTCTTCTGGCTTACTGGCTGGCCATCAAATATATCATCAGGAATGCAAACACATTTTTCTTTTATTGGCTTCTTCCAGAATAAGTGTGTTTCTTTTTGGAGACTTTAAAGGTTGTGGGGCTTAATGCCTGACACCTGCTCATCCACAACTCTGTAAGAATGAAAGCCTTGGAGAACTTTGTGACCTCCTCCTCCTGTGAACTGGTAAACCACTCAAACAAGGCTGCTTTGTAACAGAGAAAAGTGATGCCAGAAACAGCTGGCAGGAGGTACCAAAGCCATTTGGTTTGAAGCATGGCAAGTTATGCCACTATCTCAAGGCAAATCTCAAGGAGCTTTTGTGCTCCTCATCAAAGGCTATCCATTCATCACTGGATGCCATTCATTCATAGTGTACCTGTTTAATTCAATAAAGACGTGTTCACACTTTTTGTGGCCTAACTGGACAAGTCTTCACAGCTGCAATTTGGCAAGCAGCGTTCACCATTTATAATCCTACAATATGACTCACTTGGGAAATATTGTTTTCATCTCATTTTCAGATGTAACAGTAATTCAAGTATAAAACCACTGAATAGATGTGTTTTGTATGGAAGGAACTGAAGCAATTCCAGATTTTTGATGTTTGTAAAAGCTAGGGCAGAGAATTTGATTCAAAGCTGCCAAACCATGGCAATGCATCTGTGACCAAACCCAAACAGTCTCTAATGTTTTAACTGATTTTGAAAATGGAAACTTATTTTAATTTTAATGTGGCCATAAAAAAAATGTAAAGAAATATGGCATAAAAGCCAAGAAGCGAAGCTAAGATGCTGCAAGTCTACCTGGTACTACGATAGTTAATGCCAATGTCAAGTGTCTATACAAAACAATGTATACTATCATATAATATAGCATATTATTGTATAGCAAACTTATATTTAAAAGCAGTAAGTAAAGTTTTTAGTTAAGCAGTCAAGGGGAGAAGGTTTGCTCTCAGTTGCTGTTCAGTGGATTATATTTTGACATGATCGTTTTTATGTGAAATTTACAGATGTTTAATCATTTCCCATTAAAGTCTTTATTTGATGAGGGCTAGGTGTTAGTTATTAACATACCATAACACTCACACACCATGATATTGCTTTCCTTTAGTGATAATTTTAGCATTTAGCATGTCCATAAAGTAACATTATGTAAAAATGCATAAAATACAATGCATAATTTCCTTTCCATAATTTTTTTTTCTTCTTACAATGGTCATAAAATGTATTAGTAGTTTTAGGCTACATATTTACATACATGCATCAATTCTCTACACAGATGGTGCTAAAACTGCACAAATAGACAACATGAAATATTTTGGATGCTCTGAAAGAAACAAGGCCTTCTCTCTTTCTTTTGGCCAAAGTAAAATTACCTCATCACTTGTATTTTAAGTGTGGCATTACATCAGATCAAACACTGAAAATCCCTTTCACATTAATTTTCAATAGAGCATAACAGCTATTTTTTTCCTTGGCACTAATATTTTATTTAAAAAAAAATCAGCCTCATTCAAGTATCAGAGGAAAGCACAGTTACCCTGTCAGAATAGACCAGAATGTGAGCCATTTACCAAACAACAAGATGAAAAGATCTCTAGTGGTCTTTCTGTTCATACTGCTTTTCTCATTGAATTGATTATACAGCTGTTTTCTTTGAAAAAGCAGCGTAATTGTAGATTAATCATAGTTTTGCTCACTTAGAAAATAAGGTGAATGGTTAAGCAGATGTGGATGTGATCATATTATCTTTGGCAGCCTGCCTGGAACAATGCAAACATTTATATGCTGATGAGCTGTATCTACATACTTCCAGTATGTCTTCGGAGAATAGGCCGATCCCATGTACCATTACCTAACAGACAGAGCAGTCTAACAGGACAAGCACAGTCTGTTTCACTGCAGCCATTAGAGCAAGGACAGAAGTTTATGCTCAAGTCTGTGGTAAAGGTCCACATGGCTGTGTACACCTGCTATATGGGTGTGGGCAGTGGGCAGTGTTGGCCTAGTGGTTAGGACACTGCCTTTGAGACCTGAAGGTCTCAGGTTCGAGTCCCAGCCCGGGCACCACTGAGGTA
>JBBPDA010109334.1:0-10380 GCA_037974385.1 Arnoldichthys spilopterus
TATATATATATATATATATATATATATAATATATTAAAATTAAATCAAATGAAATAAATATAATAATATATAAAAATTGATGTTCATGTTTACTATGAGCAGGGTTTTGTACTGAGAAGGTGCTTTTGCTCATGACTATACTGCTGTATTTAACCTTTAAAAATAAAATGTCCAAATTATTATTTGTTTGTATGTGTGAGATCATAGAAATGTAGCAGATTGTGTGAAATCCTATATTTCATACTGACTGCAGACCCCAGAATTAAACTCAATCAACCAAATCGTGTCACTGCATATTTAAAGGTATCAAAAATGATCGGATCATTGGCTAAATTAATCAAATCAAACAAATGCCCCAGGTTTTTCTTATTTTAAGAAATAAGAATGTTGTTTTCATTGTATGGGCTATTTCACTTCTTGCTCTGAGAAAATCACTTAAAAAAAAAAAAGAGATGCCTTTACTGATAATATACCATTTCCTTCTGGTATGCAATACTTCAGGCCCTGTAAACGCTCTTCACGATCTTGCATCTGTGACCTTTTGTTTTACAATAACGAACAATGTCCTTCATACAAGTCCCCCCACCCCAACCCTTAACCCAATCTCAGCATAAGGGTCTGATACCATTGAGTCACTGTCCTCTCTCTGAGACTGCTTTCTGCTTGCCGTGCTGGAAAAGTGGTTGGAAAACAGGTTCTCCCCTGGCCACGAGCAAGGCGGACTGATCCAGAAATCAGGAGAAGAGCAGAGAGAGGGGTTGGGAATAAAGGGGTCTAGCGGAAAAAGCAGAAAGCACAAGAGACAGGAAGAGTGAAGGGAAAGTGAGACAGGCAGAAAGAAAAAGCACATGGCAAAAATCCACAAAGACCATAAACATATTTAGGCTTCACTACTGCTGCCAGAACGAGCAGAACCATCAATGATCATCCATCAAAAGCTCAAAGAGAGCTCAATTTAAGAGAAAATCAATATTATTGACATTAAACAGCACAGAAATTGACTAAACCACAAAGAAGTCATGTGATTGAGGACTCGTTTGGGGACACAAAATGGAGGCAGGACAGAAAGACGATGGAGATCCTTCTGGAAAGGGATTCAACCAAACCCTGCTGTCCCCAGTACTATCCATTTCCATTAGGGCCACAAAGGGCAAAAACTGAGAACACTGTACTGGCAAAAGCAATACTGAACTGTGTCAGAAATAGGGTTGTAGAAACACACAGTAGTGATACAATATTCAACACAATGTACAATTTTGAGTTCAAGAAATTATATTGTATGTTACTTTTAATATTCTGTGTTATGAATGTCTTCATTCTGATCTCTGTTCATACAGTACTGTAGAACAGTCTTGGTGTCTGAGAAAATCATATTTAAAAGCTATGTAGCTGGGCAGTGTTTTAACACCAATATTATATTACATTCAAATAACATGAATACAGTAAACAGTGATTTTATGGTTGTTGCTGTGTTCACTTAACCATTTCCAGATATCTGATTGTGAAAGCCCAGTATTACTTATAGTTACCATCAAATACCTGGCTTGGCTCAGTCAGCCCTTAGTTAGGTTAAATCAGGTGCTGCTGATGAACTTGTGAAGGCTAGAGGCATCAAGGAGAAATCTGGAGTCAAACCGCTGTCCTTCCTCCTCTGTTTGTTTGTATTTATCCTAATGTTAACCTGTGTTTTTGCTGGCAGAGACACTTACTGCTCAGACATATTCCCTGATTCTTGCACAGTACTGTAGATTATATTATGTATATATGTGTGTGTGGGTTGCGTGTGTTAGATATTATTTCAATTCAAGTTTCCACGTTTTGTGGTTTACACAACGGAGAGAAGTGAGAGGATATCTAAAGACACAGAGGGGATTACTGCTTAAAACACTTTGTTGATCAGCCTTACAACCGTAGCCATCACATCACAGGCAACGCACAGTCTGACTGGAGTATTACAGGAATTCTCGGACAGGGCAGCGACAGAGTGTAGGAACTGAATAAACAATTCCAGGACAAAGACACTTGCATCCACCAGCCAGAACCAGAAGCATCTTCACACGAGCAGATAACATAAAAATGAAAAGTGTGGTATGAACCTATTTACATTTGTAGAGCTCAAATCTTCACTGAAGTGCGTAATGCAAGCTAAGATTGATGATTCCGTCGTGGTTAATCGCCAATTTCCGAATAGTTTTCCTTGGCATGATTGTCAGAGGTTTAAATGCCCAGTTAATTCGGTTAGCTAGCTAGCTACATCACTGAGCTCAATGTAGATGCTAAAGATGTAAGCTAAAGCTAAGAGCGAGATTAAACTTAAACAGCGACATTAATTAGTTTACATGATACAGCAAGATTCGGCGGGGACACTGCATTCAAAGCAGTCCTGTTAGTGTAGTAATTATGATGCCCTAGTAATTGTGATGCTGATGCTAGCTGGTAGTAAGCTGGATTAGCTAGATATCTACTTGCCAAACACGGTCTGACTGGCTTTTACTAGCTACCTAGCCATTATTTAGCTCGACAGTACTCCAGGTAACTGCCTCACGTAGAGCAAAAACGGCATGAGAAATGATATTGCCAGACAACAGATGGGACACGAGAAGGATTAAGGCAGACACAGCTACGCATCTATCTGCCGTGCCCCGGTTACTAGACAGTATTATAGACACACACACACACACACTAAACGGGCCTCTGGGGTTAAAGACAGTCACAGCCGCGGGATCCGTATTTACCTGTGCTGTGTTGATCTTCTGGCTTGGAGTGTTGCTCTGTTTACAGTGCAGCTACAATTCAAACGACTGATGATTTGAGAAATCCTGAAGGTTGAGTGTGCGTCTCAGTGGAAACGACAAGCCTAGGAACGGATGTGTGTGTTGCAGTGATTTTCGGCTCTTCCGCTCTGCCTCAGCTGACCAGGAAGATCCAACACCGAGGGCTGCGGTCCAATATGCGTGAGGGAGTTCACACTAGAGCGCTTAGGTGCTTATGGTGTTAAAGGAGCGGCCCAAAATGATCAATTTCCTTCGTGTAATATATAATAAGTGCGTTGACCTGCGCCCATTGCTGACAAATGTAATCACACACGCACAAATCTCTATAGAAAACCACTGAATTAGACCCTCTGGACCAGCGACACATGAGCCTAAGGTCACCCTGCCCAGTGCCAAGCGTTGGCTATGGGGGTCAAATCCCCCGCAGCACTGAGCTGTGGAGCAGTGGTATTGTATTCTCTGGAGTGATAAACAACACAAGTAGACTATATTGTTAAAACTGGAATAATCAGTTATTTGTTTATCCAGTAATAAGGATATATAGTCAGTTAATTTAAGGTAGTATAGTCTATTTGCGTTCAAACAACGACTTATGCGTATGTACTTATACTAGTTAGAAAACGATTCTGTGGAAGCCAGAATTCTTGGCACCAGCTAAGCATTCCAGATAGGGCCATACCCCAGCCTGGCCCTACAAATGAAACTGCCCCTTACACAAATGTTTAACAAATGTTGTGGATTCACATGTTGTCAAAATATTATTTTATTCAGAATAATAATGCCGTATAGTGTGGAACTAAATCTTAAAAACCAGTCAGCATAAAGCATTTTTCCATCTGAGGAAATCTAGGGATATATATTCTACTACTTCTACTACTGTAAATGTACTACCCAGTTTCCAAAAAAGTTAGGAAGCTATGAATTATGTAAATACATATTGAACTGGAAATACAATACAGGCAACATATCAGATGCTGAAATGTTATTGTTTTTTCCAGATATATAGTATATACTTATTTTTAATCTGATGCCAGCAACACAGTTAGCAAAAATGAGACCGGGGGAGAACAAAAGACTGGAAAAGTTATGTAATTATAAAAAAATAAAATAAAATAAATAAAAGAGGGAAGAGCTCTGTAAGGGGTTTGGGTGTTGGATACAGTTGCAAGTGTTTGCAGTTCAAACAAGGTTTATTGAACAAATAACGAACACTGAGACAATACCATTTACCACCACCAAACACGGACTAGGATTACTCACATGAACCGAACATAGAACAAATAACCATGAATAAAGACAGGGGGAAAACAACAGTGACCAGACAACCAAACACAATGGCACACCTGGGCAAAGGAGGAGACAAGAAAATAGGGCCAGGTGAACAAGGCAGGGCTTAGACATAAACAAACACCAGACAGGAGAACATGGCAAACAGACTGGACAGATATGGCACACGGAATCATGAGAAGCCCTATGAAACCAAGCAAACAAGTGTAGCAAACTGAGCAAATATAAGAATATTTATCAATTTAAGAATAATGTTCCTTAACATAAAACTGCAAAGAATTTGGGGATTTCATCATCTACGGTACATTATATCATTAAAAAATTTAGAGAATCCAGAGAAATAGTATTCAAGCAACAAGGCTGAAGACCAGTATTTGATGGCTGTGATCTTCGGACCTTCCGAATTTGCATTTTGCACAGCATCCCAGTTTCAACCAATCGTATGGCAGGTGACAATCATATCTGAAATATTTATTTACACATTCAAGGAATAAAACCTGGTTAAATAATTACACACAGCCTACTAAATTTAGTCCATAGTTTCATTATACTATATTTTCCCTGATAATGAGGCAAATGTCACCTATCTTATCAGGGCTTGTCTGAGCAGAAATTGGCAGGGCCATCACTCCCCAAAAAGACCAGGGATCAATTAAAAAAACACACTAAATAAAAGAAGCCTTAAAAACATTTATACAGGAAACCTGATGATCAAAAAACAGAAACAAATAAATATGAACAAAAAAATGATGCTACAGCTTTTCAGAGAAATGGTTCAGCAAGCGAGCTTGGAATAATTTCCGCATGCTACAGCACAGGATGATTGCTAAAGCAGAAAGCTTCTCCTGGGATTGAGAAGTACTTGGCAGAATGAAAAAATTGTGTGTCCTCCAAAAAGGACTTCACAAAGATGTGGAACTTTTTCATCGCATGACTTCTTCAGGGCTATTAGTATCTTTAGTATGTTTTTCTCACCATTTATAAATAATCTCTAATTACAGGTGATTATGATAGTGATTAATTACGTCTTTAGTTTGTTGTCCATGTGTATGCCTGCACGCACACACACAAACCTTTCCAGAGGTGGTTAACCTTTCTAAAACATGTCCTTTGTGTATGTGCAATTGGCTTGGTTGATTCTGGTTATAAAGTTCAAAGCCTTGTTGACGGAGGAGATAGATAGGCAAAAGTGAGATGAGTATAAATTACTGTGACCTTTTCAGCATAAACAGGAAGCCTTTATTTTGAGGCCTGTCAGTAGTGTCATTCGGTCATTCCTGGGAGACTCCACGGAGGCATGGAAATAATGGAAAGACCTTTAGCGAAGCTTTGTAAGAAGGCCAAGTCCACTGCTGAGTCTCAGCATTGTTTCTTATTATTCGCTTGAACTGGCTTGTCCTCCTGCTCTGGTTCAGAATCATGGGTGTAATTTATGCTGGAGATGCTGGGGACATGTCCCTGCCACTTTTATCATGGCTCATTTCATCCCCACCACTTTTGGAAAGGTCAGTAAATTTTAGTCATTAAAGTCCAACGTCCATGGTATAGTGAAGGCCAAGGGTAGCTGGTCAGCCACATTTTGTCTTACAAGCATGGTGTTGGCAGCAAAGACCAGCACCACAGACACGAAGACCCTGAGCTTGCTTGAGCATAGCACCTACCAGCACCTGGAGACCTGTACACTGTGTTTTTTCTTGCTCATGCCATTTCTGATGCTTGTGTTTGTGAATTCACAATACTCAGCAAAGCTTTGCTGTCATGTGGATGCAGCAATAAGCATTTCATGAACTTTTTTTTTTCTTCAGGACTGCAGATATTGAAGGAACTTCAGCAGCATATTCAGTTAACCCTGAATGTGGGGATGAAACAACAGCTTCCTCATGTTCTTATGGGGTCATTCATGAAATCATGAGTGGGAAATGTTTTTGATAAAGAAATCATAGTAATCTCCCTCAATCCCTCAAACCACCCCCCAGATAAAAATAATGAGTTATACCAAGCACTTATCTGTGCTCAGAATGACTTTTGTTGAATTGGCCTGAGGGAACCCCGCAGAATGAAACATATCACTAATACTCGAACAAAACACTGTATATGCATATTTTCCCTATTTTTTCTTTATCCTTCTGCCAGCTGCCATTTCACACTGTCAAACCTTCATGATTAAAGCACCATTAAAAAATTTAATAAAAAATAAAATTACTTAAAATAACATTTTGTTATATTGTCATATAACATGCATTAAAATTTGGTAAAGTTTTGCTACTTTTCCTTTGAAAATTAAGGTTTGTTTTTTTGGAATTTTGAGATTTTTTATTATGACAGCAAAAGTATAGTACACCATTAATCCCAAGCTTATTTAAGGACTTTTTAGGGTTTTTTGGTCTGCTCCTTCTTGAGCCTTTTTATTTTTTGATTGCAAAGTAGGATTATTAAATACTTTTTAATTTCTCATGGAATGTAAAAAAAGCATTTTATTTGTAATGCACTTCATGTCCAGACATGCTATCTAATGGGTGTGTTCAACAGCTTTAAGATGCATATATTATTATTATAAGCAGTCCATTGTGTGCACATTAATTGTATTATCTCTATATCAAAGCACTATTGAGAGAATTGGATTCTCTAGAGTAGCCAGACATGAGCCTAAGGTCCTCATGCTGTCTAGGGCTGGGCTGTGGAGCAGTGAAACTGAAGTAATGGAGCTCTGTCCAGTATTGTTTGGATGAGTTAGAGTGGCATTTGGGATCCATGTCCTTTGGACATAATGGATATGCAGGTATATGTATAAGTCAGTGTCTTTGATTAGTGAATTGGTGCTAAATGTGTGCTCTCTGATAATATAAGCTGACCTCCCAATGCTCAGTGCTCTTGAGTGGAGAGGGGCAGCCTGAAGGGTGCTGAGATTATTTCAGGTGGGACGTTTTCCAGCTAAGGCATGGGCTGTATGTTTTATTTTTATTTATTTCATTTATTACTTTATTTATTTTTAGACAACGGGGATAGGGAAGTTTAAGGTACTTGTTATAGGGGATATGTGGTAGCTGGTGGTGGGAGGTGGGGAGTGTATTGCAGGGTTATAAACGGCAGGAACGGGGGATGCAGGGCCAGAGGAAAAATGCACAATCCTGTGACAGATGAGTCCCAGATGTGCCTGAACTGCCTCTTAAAACCCCCAGAGCATCAGGTAAAGAAAATACAAGATCATTCATCACAGTCTCTCACTCTCTTTCTCTCTCTCTCTCTCTCTCTCTCTCTCTCTCTCTCTCTCTCTCTCTCTCCCTCTCTCTCTCTCCCACCCTTTTCTTTAAACATACCCCACTCTCTAATCACACTCCACTCTGGTAATCTACTCAGAAGTAAAAATGAACTGTGCTACTCTACTGGAAGCTGCTAAAATACAAAAATGACAGCATACAGATAAAAGTAGTTGCACTGTAACTACACTATATGGCTGTAGACACCTCCTCACCCAGTGTATCTTCTGAAATAAAGATTATTACTGCTGTATTTTCAAAACGTTTGTACACACATGCTCAAGTCTTTCTTTCCGAAATCACTAGGGAGTTTGTTGTCCTCTACCCCCCCCCTTTTTTTTTTACAGTAACAGCCTCTGGAGCTTTCTGGAAAGGCTTTAGATATGCATGAGGATATAAATGCATTCAGCCACAGAAGCAGGTACTGTTGTTAGGCGATTTCATCTGGATCACAAACAACACTCCGTCTCATCCCAGACATATTTGATGAAGCCCAATCAAACTGGAAAACAAATTGCACAGGAGATAAACATAATGGAAGATGAGGAAAACCATTTGAAGAATTATATTAACATTTAAAATAATAAAAAATCAAAAGCACCTTGAATTAATTAGGCAAAATGGAGTAAAAAACAAAGTGAATTACCTTACACTTCTGACACATTAGAAAGCAGTTAAACTCTCACAGACTATTGGGAAATGTGCAGTTAAGCTCTTCGTTATGCTGCAAATACGCCATTAAGCTTCAGTGAATATAAAACAAACAAAAAAATATTGTATGTCATATAATGCACAAAATAACAAGTTAGACACATGGTTACTAGAAGCCATGTCTGCACAGAATATTGAGAAAACAAATTGCATTATAAAGCTTTGTGTTTTTGGGACAGATGTTTTCCATTGCTGAGGAATAACTAATCCATCCCTTCTCCTTTCCCATTAAATCCTGCCCCTTAGGCCAACTGTTGGATCACCTGTCCACTGAACCCAAGAGCTGAACTAATCAGGCACTGAGGAAATTCACTATGTACTGGAACAATGAGTAATTTCTAATGATTGCTATGGAACCATTTAGTCAGACTTTGAAATCAGAGCTCAAACTAATAAAGTTTACCAGGTTCCAGTTTTGAATTTCTTTCCTGATGAACTGCTTATTTGCAATCATATACCTTCCACACATGATGTCACACCTCTCAGCTGTATTTGTGTGGGTAAATGGAGGAACCAGAGGAAAGAGGAGGGGGTTGGAGAAGCTGGTTTGATGCTAAAATCTTCCTGGTCAGAACAAAGGAAGTGATTTGGTCATTTGTCTTTCAGGAATTAGATGGATTAGATGCACAGAGAGGCAGTTAGTCCTGACTCTAGTTCCACTCTGCATTGGCCCGCCTCTGCTGCCTCATATGTTTTCATAAATATTCAGTAAACCAATACTGAAACTTGAAGACTGGGTGGCGTTACTAATGCTGTTCCGGCTGAATGCAATAAAATCCTCAAAGCAATGTTCCAGCATCTAGTGTAACGCCTTTCAAGAAGAGAATACTTCTTACTGTGACATAGGGAGGACGAACTTCCTGCTGTTTTCAGAAAACACACTGTATTTTTATTTTATATATATATATTTTTTTTTTATACTGAATACACTGTCCTAAATGTGTTTAGAATATATGCAGTACAATATATGAATTATGTAGAATTATGTTCATTATTAATTAACAGTTAGATTAAAAAAACACAGAAATACTATAAAAACACAATTTTATCATCAAAAACGATAAGATTTTAAAAAATGAACCCGATTACTGCACATATTATACAACCCAATGCCACATGCAATGGTAGTGTCTGTTTGTTCCTGTCTTTAAAAGTGACAGCTGATTGTTTTTGTATGAAAAAGCTGACCAGTTCTTTCTCCCTTACTGGGAAGGAGAAGGTTGTGAAGAGGATGGTAAAGCTGAGGCACATTTATCAGCCTAACAATTGATTATTCCCTACATGTGTGCAATTCAGGAAAATGTAAAGCTGTCTCTTTGAACCTGGTCATTATTTTAACCACTCTATCCTGAACCCTATCCATGGTGGCTTGTTGTTTATCCATGCAGCCCATCAGCAGTACAAATGTCTTTTTCCTGTTTCATTTTACTTCTTAGCCAAAACAGTGAACCTACATGTTTCTTGAATTTTTTAGTAATGATAATGATTACATAGTTGTAAAACATGACGTGCATACCTCTTTACCAGGTACAGATTTTAAAACATATTTAAAATATTCAAAATATTTATAATACAATGTCTCTGGCATCAGACAGCGTATTTGCTTTTCATCTAATAACCCTGTGTAAGATACCTTTTAGATATAGTCACAATCTTCAGACGTCTGGCCCCTATCACTTCCCCTGTGAAGAATTCTGAAGTTTTACTAGAACAGAGCCTTTCCGAGCAAACCACTTCTGTTGTGTAAGACCCATTTAGTGTTCATGCTTTTGTGTCTTGGTCCATGTTGTTTTCATGTCGTGTTAGATTCTGTTATCACAGACCCTGTTATCTATTCGTTTAGTTTGCTTAGTCGGTGTTGTTTCTAGTCTGTTTATTTAAATAAATCATTAAAAGTCAACTTGCTCGCATTTACTTCCTGCAAACAACCCATATCGTGACACACATGCACAAAGTGCAACTCAAGAACTTCAGTATTTACAAAGAGTTTAGTATCTGTTAAAAAAGGAAAATGTGTGTCAGTTTTGAAACAGTTAATAAGCATTCATACTGTGTTTATATATACAGTGGGTACGGAAAGTATTCAGACCCCCTCAATCTTTCACTTTTTGTCATATTGCAGCCATTTGCTAAAATCATTAAAATTATTTTTTCCCCCTCATTAATGTACACACAGCACCCCATCTTAACAGACAAAAAAGTTTTTTTTGAAATTTTTGCAGATTTATTAAAAAAGAAAAACTGAAATATCACATGGTAAAGATGCAACAAGCATTTCACACCTGGATTTGGGGATCCTCTGCCATTCCTCCTTGCAGTTCCTCTCCAGTTCTGTCAGGTTGGATGGTAAA
>JBBPDA010109335.1:0-10379 GCA_037974385.1 Arnoldichthys spilopterus
CTCCCTCTCTCTCTCTCTCTCTCCCTCTCTCTCTCTCTCTCCGTCTCTCTCTCTCCGTCTCTCTCTCTCTCTCTCTCTCTCTCTCTCTCTCAGGTCTTATAGGTTGTGTTTAACTCAGGGCAGAGAACCCGTACAGAGCCCCATAAGCAGTCATGCTCTGTCAACAGCGAGGCCTGTCGATTCAATACTGGTTTCATCTTTATCTCAGTCTGACCCGATCCTCAGAGTTCTAAGTCAACCCAACCTAAGACCCTCATTGCTACAGTGAATACAGTTCACTCATATTCGTCTTATGTATCTGAAGCTGCTGTTCTACAAGTTCATTATTATCTTTGCTTAAAACTCAGGTTCCATAAACTGATCACACACACACACAACATGCACAGTGATTAGGATGATGAGCCACTACATTAGTGTATATAGTGTTCGTTTATATAGGTGTACTACTTTGTAGTTTACATTTACACACTGTAGTCCATCTGACCATAGTACAGAATGACTTTCACTATATATCAATGATCAGGACCCCTATGGGGCCACCAGTAAGCAGGGATTATTCTCAACATGTGTGTTCTGCTAAGATTGGGCCACACACAGCAGTGCTATTATACAGTAACAATAATTTATTCAACTTCTTAGTTATTACTGTTATTAATAAAGCTATTGCTCAGTAAAACAAAAAAGGGGACTATAGAACACAATTTTTTGTATGCTGAATGCAGAAGACCTCCCACCACTTCTCGCATGACACAGTGAAATTTAAGCTATTATTATTAAAATACAAATATATGTTTTGAAACATATGTACAATCTGTTTCTTATCCCTGAGCACACAACCAGCACTAACCCCAGTTCTGCACCTTTGCTGTGCAGTAATGGGGTTTGTATATTTAAGAGCTGATTTGAACATCAGCTACACACATACACATCACCAGGTGTAGCAGAGCCTCTTCCGGCTGTGGCCAACAGTTTTGATTTAAGATTATGATCTGCCGCTCTTGTGCACATTCCTCCAGGCATGCTGTGTTTACATGGATGGACTGGAATGTGCTCGTCTTCCTCTGGCTTTTCCGTGAAAAGAAAAACTTCACACGGGACAGAGAAAAAAAAAAGATTTGAGCTTTGGAATCTAAACATCATCTGTTTTGTGGGAAAAGAGTTAGAATGAATACACTGATGATTTACACTTGTGTATCCACCTGGATTTATGTAGAGTTTGAATATTTGTCATAGTCTTGTTACAGAATTTGGTAAGCTCCCTGACGTATGACGCAACTCTCTCTCTCTCTCTCTCTCTCTCTCTCTCTCTCTCTCTCTCTCTCTCTCTCTCTTTCTTTCCCTCTCTCTCTATCTCTCTCTCCCTCTTTTTCCCCCTGCTCCCCCTCTCATTAAGTTTGCTTCAGGAAGTGAACAATCTTCATGCAGTATGCTCTGTCCAGGCTCCTTGTGGCCTCCAGATTGGGCCTAAGTGAATGGCCTGCATCCTGGCCTTGCACATAATTGCAGCCAATTACCCGGAATGTGTCTGTGCGCCTGCTGCTGTCTGTGTGCCTACTGCTGCCAGACTCACTCTAACGATAAAGGCTCTGGAGTCTTTATTTGGCCAAAAGAATGGAATCCGGGAACAAGTCTGAGAACATTGGTGTGGTTTCTTGTTTTGCATTTGGACAACATAAGGTGGTCCTCCATAGGGAGGTGTATATTACTGTATGTCCAAAAGTTTGTAGACACCTGTTCATCCAAAAGTTGAGGGTTTTAAGAGGGAGTTTGTCCCTTCATTGCTGCATAATAGTCTTTGCTCTTCTGTGAAGGCATTATTAGTTGCACCATTGCTGTAAGGATTTGATTGCATTTAGCAAGATCATTGATCAGGTCAGGTAGTGATGGATGTTTACTGTAGCTCTTAAAATGCTGAGTCAAGATGAATTACTTTATTGAACACAGTTCCCTGCTCCACAGCCCTGCACTGGAGATGACTGACACAAACATTGACATAAAATAATAATTTATTGTTATCGCAAATTTGCATTCATTCTAAAATTCGTGTTTTAAACTCCTTTGCTAAACATCCATCATGTAGTTAAAAAGCTTTAAATATTTTCGTCACAGGACAAGACAACTGCACAGTACTGGATGTAGAGAAGCTGTGGATTATCTTTGTTGCCTGTTGCTCCTGAAAGTGTCATGTGTATTTTTTGCTTGGTGGTGGAGGGATTATGCAACATGTCGGAAACCTGTGTTTTGTTTACAATGTTCGACTTTCCTTGACAAGCAAATTCAAGTAAGGCACTGACATGGGTACGGTTTGCATATAACCAGAGATATAGAAAAATAGATGCAAATATCCCACAAACATTCAGTAGAGTGTGCTGGGATGTCCTGAGTGGCAAAGCTTACACAGAAGCAGGAAACAGCAATTTAACATACTCTGCTGACACAACCGGCAAAAATATGACAAGACAAAGTATCTTGTGTTTCTTACACACACACACACACACACACACACACACAAATGAATGAGGTACAATTCTTCAGACATAAAATGTGAAGTAAGTGAAAATGCAAAGCAGGGTTACTCATAAAGGAAAACATCAAATTTGGAAAAAAAATTGCTTAAGAATAAGCACAATACTCATTTCTAGACAAATGCAAAACTGCTGGGCCCTAAAAATGAAAAATAATATTAGCCCCCTGCATTAAATCATACAAATTTTTAGAAAAGTGCTCTCTGTGGACCCCCTGTCATTGCTGAGCCCCTGAATTCATCCTTACTTTCCCCCTCCATTCAGCACCCCTGCTCTGAGATGTAGCAAAGTCTTTTTTAAAGTATAAATAAAACAAATATTTTAAACTTCAGCAGATGAGATAAGTGTATTGTTCAATTCTTTTACAGGTTAAGTGACCTTTTCCCCCCAACCCTTACAGTATTGTGTGCAATAAATTAAACACCCAATTGACTTCCATTGAAATTCTAATGTGGATAAAACTGCATTTAATCCCCCTTTTTTAAAGATTATCTTTTCTCATAGTTATGACCACCTTAAATAGAGAAAGTTCACAGACAGGAACTGCAGGTGAAATATCAGCAATCCGTTTCCAACCGTCTGCTCATCTGTATGTTTCAGTTAAGCTACCTGTCTTGTGGTTGGACTGCTTCAACACCTGTGATTAATTAACTGTAACAGCATTTATTTGACTTAAGTTTACAGCATGCAGTTAATTAATGTTCAAAGGAACAAGGATTAAATCAATACAGCTGATTGTGGTCAAAACATACAGTTGAAATAGCATAACAATGACATTAAATCTGATTATTTCCTATATTACGTTCACAGGCTGCCTTCACTGCTTATGTAACCACACAAACCAGATATAGAACCAAGCCAAGACAAGAAAGAAGTGTGGAGTGTTACAGCATGCTGTGTAAACCTGTTGAAAACTTGACCTGTAGTACACACAAGATCTCTGGTAATAAGCCAAACTAAAGCAGCAAATTGCTCCTGAGTCCTTGCCCATCTGACAACTGATAGCAGCTCGTACCAGACTGGCAGAAATGGTGCAGTAGGACAAGTATATGTGCTTTATTTACAGATGTGAGGCAGGGGCCTCCGAACAGTTTTTGAAGCCCAGGCGCTGTGGTGTTAAAGTTTTAGCAGGTGGAATCATGTTGCGGATGTGTTGTGCAAGACTGAGATAGCCTATTCTCCAGGGCTGCCAAGGTTATTGAGTGAAGCAACACAGGTCTAAGAAGAGGATTAGCACACAATGACATGAAGCCACTGCTAAAGGCAGAGTGATGCGTTCCTCCTCTGAGTATTGGCTCGACCTAAGAAATGACATTCAATCCAGTCTAATTTGCCCCTACAGTTCCAAAGGTGAGTATTTTTAATTGCTAACCCACTTAACCCTTTAAGTAATTAGCTAATTACTATCATTGTCTTTCCATTCCTCAATAGTTCATAAGACAGAAGTTTAACATGACGGACCACATAAAAAAGAGAGAATTCACTTGTCAACAACCTTTTTGTTTAACAGCACCATAATTAACTCTGTACTCATGATAATAGTGAAGCTGCATTGTTCCATGCCTGTAGAGGCAAAATTATACAAAAGAATAGAGACTGTAATAGTATTCTGAAAATTTTTTTTACAAAAAAACAAGCTTTTTGGATCCAAACAGCACTTATACAACTAGGGTAAGATAAAATCAACTAGACAAAGAATAAAATGAAGGTTTTCTTGTCCTTGTGCTACTGCTGATGAGATATTTATGTTTGTACCACTATTAAGCTATTTTATAATAATAAAACTGACTATAAAGAAAATCCCTACATAAACTAAAACTGTGTATGTCTGGAATTTGAATTAGTTACATGACAATGTCATTCTTCTTGTGTTTATTATCATTCCTCATGTCTTTGGAATAAATTGGAATGTTAATTGCAACCCAGGCCTTCTCGACCAACATCAGCGCCTGACTTCACAAATGGTCCTTTGATTGAATGAGCACTCCAGTTGCACTCAAAATTTTGGTGAATGTTCCCCAGAAGGGTGGAGGCTGTTATAGGCATGAAAGGTGTAATACTATAGGTCCAAGGCTTTAGAATGCAATGTCGAAGGTTTGATGGTCATGTGTTCACATACCCTTGGCCATACGGTGTACATGATAGTTTGGAAACTTTTACAGTGGCTTTGAGACCATTCGAATGTGCTTATACAGGGAGCAGATCCATAAATCATTCTGCATGAAGGCGCAAATGATAGGGCTCTTTTGTTTAAACACCACTACAAGATAACAATAAATCATCTACACTTCATAAATTGTGTGTAACCACTATTAATCACAGTTGCTTTTGTTGCTTTGTTAAGTGCTTTGTCAAAAGCCCTTCAGCTGGACAATTTCTGGTATTTTTGCCCTGTGAACACAACAGATCAATGATTAAAATATCAGAGACTTTAATTTCTCCATCATAATGTCAATATGTAATTACAAGACTAAGTCTATGTAAAGAAGACTGAATAGTTATTATAATAGTTATAATAGTTATAGTACTCTAATCAGTAATAATCCTAACTGTAAATGCTTTCATTTGTTAACCTCAGTAGATACATATTGTCATTCAGAAGTTTGGGCATCCCTTGCAGTTAATCTTAAAATAAATAATACATAATAATAATAAATAAAAAGAAAAATAATTTAAAAAATAATAATAACAACAATAATAATAATACCAATAATAATAATAATTATTATTATTGTTGTTATTATTACTATTTTTATTATTATTTTAATTTTATTGTGCCTCAAGTACCTCAAACCCAAGACCGCTTTATACATTTATACATGCACAAATAAAAGCACCCATTCTTTACAGAGAACACAATTCTGCACATTTTAACACACAATTGCTGATGATGTTAACATATTGATTTAAATATTTAGCATTTAATTTAGAGAAATGACCCTCTCACCCACTCATCTAGCCATCATAATATAATATAATACTCAGATCCTTAGGTGCTTCCAGCACATCAACTTCAAGGGCTGACTGTTCACTTGCTGCCTTATATTTAATGTAACAACATAATCAATGCTATTTCACTTCACCTGCCAAGGCTTTGGATCAGGTGTCCCTAGTTATCAATCCGGCTCCTCTACAGTACAGTAATGGACGAGCTGTGATGTATCACTGTGTCACTTGAAACAGACCCTCTGCACCAATTAGTCAAATGGTCGGACTCTCTGGTCCTTATTACCTCAGCGAGTGACAGCAGCAAAGGCAACAGGGGCCAACGGCTCCAACCATGCTGTTTATCCTCCAGATTCCCCCTGTGAGGCACTCAGGGGAAAGAACGGGGACCAATTTCTGGGCAGAATGGGGTAAAAGAGTGCCTATTAAATGCTAACCTAACTCTGAGTGACTGTGCCATTTAGGAAGCTGAACTGCCCCTGTCAAACTGTTCTTGGATTCGATCCCATAAATGAGGACAGGACAGAAAGCAATTTAGGACAAGTGAGGTATGGACAGTGGGATTATTACTACCATGATTGAGCAAATGGGTGAAATAAGCAAGCTCAACATGAAATACCTGACACCAAAATTTTACTAAGGGTCTTCAACAGTGTCTGGCCAGTCACATGTATGCATGGAGTTTATGGTGTGTGGCTGGCCAAATGAAAAGTTTATGTGACATTATGTAGTTTAACAAGCAGATTTCACTGGAAATCCCACCATATTCTGAAACAAATGCAGCCTGACCCATGGACTTATAATTCATTCACTAACAAGGCCTAGGATACACTTTTGACAGCTGACACCTCATTTTGGGAGAAGATATAGTATGAGCTCTACATGTTATGACACTACGCTATGTGCAGCTGGGCTTGACATGCAATTGACACAATATCATATGAGTTCTGAAAGCAAACATAAACACACACCCACACATGCACACTTTCACACATACACACACACACACACACACACACACACATACACACACACACACCCCGACAGCTAGGAGTAGACCTACACTCACCACACAAAATGGTGGGACTGCACAGCAGACTGGCTATGCTGCCTCAAAATGTCTGTTTCTTTTTTTTCTGTTTTCGATTCATGGGTTCTTTTTTTCCAGTTTCCAAGGAAACAAAGAATCTTAGCTTGCTGACAAATTAAACTGAGCTAAACTTAGTTAATCATGGCAGTGTACGATCATTTATATTTAGTTACATTGTGATTTCACTGTAATTTCCCTTAGAAAATAAAAGGAAACGGAAAAATACACACACACACACACACACACATACACACACACATACACACATATATATAATATAACATTTGGGCTTCATTAAAATTAACAAACTCTTCCTCCAAAAGGCTTGACTTATAGTTTATAGCATTATGGCAAATTAGAGGTAAAATTAAAAACTGCATTTTGAATTGGCCTAGTTGAGCAATTATGAACAGTACTCCAAAGCAAGTCTCTTATGTAAGCTACAGAGTTTTGCAAAGCCATGGTGCAGTAAATTAGGTGGGCTTTGGAAAGTGGTGATAACTCTGTCTAGCCCGTCAGCTGTGTGGTGAAGATTGGTCCGTATGCTCTTGAGGTGCATCCTGAGGCCTTTCTAAAGAACTGCTTTATGAGGCTTTGGATTTTCTGCTTTCTCCCCCTAATGCACATTCTTGATCGCTCTTTTTTTGTGAGATATCCTATGTCCTTCTCAAATCGGTGTAATTGGATAATGAAGGTCATTTGTTGACAGGTTTTTTACGGGAACAAAGCGTAATATTTCTGTCAGCCCTAAAAAAAAGAATCCTTTCTTCTGAATCACATTAGCTGCTGAAGAAGGCAGTTTTTCAGGCCGCATAGAAAGTGCACACAGAAACAGTGGCATAGGGGCTCCCAAGTGTCACAACTGTCTTGGAGTTCCCTCCCCAATGGACATCCATGGCCAGGAGTCCAAGAAAGCACAGTTGACCTTGCTCTTTCTTTCACTCACACAGCTGACATAAAAGCAGCCAGCATTCTCCTCCAAACACATTATACTGTTCAAAGACAGTACTGATACTGGCTGAAAAGATGCATTTGAAGAAGCACATGCTGGCCTTCACCCTCCCAGTGTTAGTGGCACTGCATGACCAAGGGAGTCCTAACTAGTGGGTCAAGTTAAACACGGCTTAATTAAGAAGAAAAAAAGATACAAGGCTCTATATGAAGTGACCAATCATGTGAAAACTGTTTTATTCTAATAATACCGAATATTCCTAATATGTTTCATATAAAAAATGTCCCATTAAACAGTTGTTCAATATGCTAAATATTCTTACCTCCTTACATTCTTACCTTCTTACCAATAACCTTTGATACATATTACTATCATTATATTTAAAAGAAAATATGCTAAACCACTAACCTCCCTCTTACAAGAAACACTCACAGTTATAATGCATTATAACACTGCTGTTACTGACTTTTTATGAACTTGATTGACATTAGTCAGAAATTTAAATTTAGGTCACCTTTTTAAGTGGTGCCTGTAGATTATTTACTGATACTCCTGGAAATTATCTGGTAAAACTTGAAAACAGCACTACATTTAAGTGTAGGTTCTGACTTGATGTAAAGGTTACAGTTAAGGTTCATGCCAGGTATAAGTTTAGGGTTGGATTTCTATAACATTCATCTTAAGGTTCATAGATATTTAATTGAATGTTGAGCATATCCAAAACATATGCAGGGGCCACTGAAAATATAGTGTTATCAAACAGTAGATAAAATTACATGCACTTTGAAATCACTCTATTTGTTAAAACAGTATACTCATACTCTGCCAGTGTGGTTTTGGTTTATTGAATTTGTGGAAAAGAGAGAGATGCAAGCATCAGGATGAAATAATATGTTTTAAAAATGTACAGTGTTAATTGCTTATATATTTAGTTCTGTTAGTTTAACCAAGAACACCGAAGTGTCTGACTGATTTACTGATTTTTCAACACCCTACACTTTGCCTTTGACGCTCAAGAAGTTCTTATCTCAGGCTTCCTTTTTTTCACTGCTCTTAAGAGATAGATCTTTGATCTAACACAGATCAGTGTAGCCGTTAGATGTAGGAGTGAAAGACAACACCCAAAAGCAATCCTAACACACTGTTACAAAGTAAAGTCTGGATGTGTTAAGAGTGAATTATTGAGGGCGAAACTTCCTCCACTAACAAATATTGAAGGGGACATGTCACCTAACCCCCACCCCCCCACCACACCTTCCCAAACCCCATTACATCTATTGCTCTGCACAGAAATCACCTCAGAAGGCTTTGAGGCCCCAGTGTCATTTGGAACTTGGCATGTGAGGACCTGGAGGGTCCTGGGATGCTAAGAATGTGTTGGGAAGGTCGTTTGGTCAATATTGATTGGGGATTAAGTGAATACATAAGCAAAACCATTGATTGATACATTGATTACTGCTTTAGGAATGAGTATATGCCATGCATCTTAATGTAAAGATGTGCTTGAAGATTTTTTTTTTTTATATTTAAAAAAATATAAAAAAATATATACGTTCATAAAAACAGTGCCAAGCTGCTGCATGCAGGAGCACCTAGGATACATGCTGACATTTACACAGTATTTACAATATATTACTCTATATTACATTGTATATTATAACTATCAAATGCTTTTTGCTTAGAGTGTCTCTTT
This sequence comes from Arnoldichthys spilopterus, assembly GCA_037974385.1. Taxonomy (NCBI): domain Eukaryota; kingdom Metazoa; phylum Chordata; class Actinopteri; order Characiformes; family Lepidarchidae; genus Arnoldichthys; species Arnoldichthys spilopterus. The sequence continues at coordinate 9,207 of JBBPDA010109335.1, forward strand.
TGTAAGATAACATAGTTGACAGATGCTCATAACAGAGAGTGCCAAAATCTGAGTGAAAACGTGCATGCCCAGAACAGACTTCCACCTCTGGAGCCAGTTCTACATACTCTAACAGTACAAGGGTGTATGACGGCTGGTCTAGTCCTGAGTTACAGTGACCAGCTGACTTAATCTGTTGACCCATGACCATTGGCAATATGCTCTTCTGCTCACCAGCTGGCTGAAACAGATAGACTCAGGTGCTGTAACAGCAAAAGGCTCATTATGCCAGTCACTGCTGCCAGGCTAGTGACATGGACTGGGTTTCGTCTGCTCTTTCACCTTTGAACTTTCTGGTTTGCTTCAGGCTACCAAAGGAAGAAAATCCCCCTTCAGCATAGCTCTCAAGGTCACTGGGGCACACAAGCTATTCCTCCATGGCAAGGCACCAGTGGAGGGAACACTTACAATTAAATTGGTCTTGTTTGCTCAGAATTCATGCATTCATGCAATCATGCATTGTATTATATCAGTAGAAATAAGAGTCATTAGGCCAGACTCCTAATGTTACATTCCCCTACCACTGATTGTGGAGAATAGCTCACAATATCAAACATTATTCACTCATGTGTGCACAACCTACACTGTCTTTGGTGTAGTCGGTTATTCTGCACCCTTAAGGATGCACAACTGTAGAAATGTAAATTACCAGTATTTTCTAAAAACATTACATTACATACTCGCACCACAGAGGGCTCCAAATCCACTAACATCTGTAGCTCTGCTCAAAATGTACATTTAAACATCTTACAACAAGGAATCAACACAGGGAGCCCATTAGCAAATTAGTTCTTTGGAAGTGTGTTTTGAGCTAAAGTGGTGGTCAGAGGGCTGTGGGTAGGCAGAGTTTGAGTGTTATGGCTTATTCCAGATAAATTATGAGTGTTTATATTCACGCTGGCAGCACCTCCCTATGGCGTCACCTCTGTTTGTTCAGGAGCTGTATCTGAGCAACAGTAGCTACTGCAGCACAACACTCACAGGGCACATTGCTTTATAGGCTGAGTGAACACATTTGTTATATCCATCCATCCATCCATCCATATATACATTAATTTATCTATCTATCTATCTATCTATCTATCTATCTATCTATCTATCTATCTATCTATCTATCTATGTATCTATCTATCT
>JBBPDA010109337.1:0-10377 GCA_037974385.1 Arnoldichthys spilopterus
AATGGATCTAAAATATATGAAAGTTTAATGTTTATCAGTACATTACAGAAAATAATGAACTTTATCACAATATGCTAATTTTTTTAGAAGGACCTGTACATACATATGCCAAGTGCTTACACTAACTACAAAGAACCACTACAACAATGGATACATGTGCCAGGTGCTAACAAAAACTACTACAATATAACAGTTGTGCTATAGTAAAAACTACAGTAAAGACTAAGTGAAACATCGGGAAGCAATAGACCATATGTGACCACTAGGCTTATGTGCTGAGGTGGGTGCAGAACAGTTGAGTCTTGAGTCGCTTCTTGAACGTGGAGAGAGATTCAGCTGATCTTGTGTCACTGGGTAGCTCATTCCACCATTGAGGAACAATGAAGGACAAGAGTCTGGAGTGGTGCTTGATTCCATGAGGGGATGGAATCTCCAGCCACTGTCCCCTCGCTGATCTGAGTGACCTAGTGGGTGTGTATGTCTGGATGAGAGATTAGTTTTGCCCTGCAAGACTAGCTTGCTGCAAACTCTCTCAGACATTGTGTGTAAAGCACACTTTTGAAATTCTTAAACATGTTACAAAAAGACTTTTATTTCTGGGTTGCTGCTGAAAAATCAGGGATCAGCCATTTTCCAACATACCAAACTCCCACTAAAAACATGCCTTCTTGTTACTAGGAGATGCAGATAGCAAAGAAAACATGGAGCATTTTGCTGCTGCCGCTGCTGTTTTCACCGCCTTTTAAGATGAAGAAGCAGGCAAAGCACATTGCAAAGTCTAACATTTCTGAAATAAACAACAAAAATCAGTTTTCATGTGTTCTGCTGCTGCAGGTGGTGTGTATGTGTCTGTGTGTTGACCAATATACAATTATGGTGAACTCTTTGTTCTTGTTATTTGACCAATTCATTTCAGCGGTCCTGAGAGACTGCAGAAGCGCAGGAGGGATTCCAGAAGCAAAATAACATCTGTAGCATCTGCAAATACAGGGACAAAGAAATGGTAGTGAAAATGAGCAGGATGATGACTGGACGACTGCTTGTACTTGTAATATTTTGTGTTTGGGAAATTTATTAGTGTTTTTTGAAATCATGGTGCCAAATAACCAAAACCTGGTTTCAAACTGTCAAATTTTCTGTCATAACTGTATAGAGATGGACCAGCACAGACTCAGGGAATGCAAGATCATCTTTTGTTATCTGCAGTGACATTTTATCACCCTCTCTCTGCTTTTGGGTAGTGGTTCCTTATTCACCCTTTTTAAAAACAGCAAACAGACAGATCTTTAGTTAATCTGTCCATATAAAGCTTGAGTAAATCTGTCCATAGCAGAAGAATTAGTGTGAACTCTTCAATCAGGTCAGCTTCATCAGGTCCATCGGCTGGGATGGCTGCTTCTCTACATCCAGAGCTACCTATAAGTCATCAGTTCTCATACTGCTAGACTTATCTGCAGCATTTGACACAGTCAACCACCGACTTCTCTCCACCCTCACCAGCCTCTGCATTACTGGAAGGGCACTCGATTGGTTCAGGTCTTACCTCACAGAAAGATCCTACAAGGTATCCTGGAGAAGTGAAGTATCGGCCCTCTCCTGATGAACATCTGTGTTCCTCAGGGATCTGTGCTCAACCCCCTCCTCTTTTCACTGTATATGACTTCACTGAGCCAGATTATCCATTCACATGACTTCTCTTATCGTTGTTATGCCGATGACCTCCACTCCGGGCACTGTTCTATTTACTGAATCTACTTTAAGACATCTGAATGTAAAGCACTAAAGGTAATGCTGCTCTCTTATGTTTTCCATGTTCTGGATCATGCTAGGCATTTCTCTTCCAGACTAAACACTAGCACTGCCATCACCCATGTAGTAATGAACAACAGCTTTTCCTTGAGCAGTTATGTTCTGTGGGAGCACTTCAACACACTTCTTGATGCTGTGTGGAATATTTTGGATGGCTGAATCATTGTCTTCGGACATCTGTTCATCTGCAGGAGAGGATGCAAAACAAGGCATTCGCCAGGACCTACATGCTGCAACACTTGTCTCTCTTTCCTTAGGAGACTGACACCCTTGCTAGCCCCCTCATCGCCACCATGCTATTCCTTAGGACTCAACTCTTGCACTGTTTATTGACTGTTAGTTAGCTGTGACATTAATAACTGGCTTTGCACAACCTTTGTCTCTTTATGTTTCTCATTGGTCAGTTGTAATTACTACATGTGGGTGGATGGATCCCCCTTTAAGTTATAGGTCCTCTCAGGGTCTTCTTCTTCCTGCTCTAAAGAAGTTTCTCCTCTCTGGCACATTAATACAAACTACCACCAAAGTCACCAGAACATCATATTTTTATGTCCTACATATGCAGAATATAAATGTAATTACTAACTACATTTATGTAGTTACAACAATTAGCCATAACATTAACACCAGCTGCCTATTGAGTAGGTCCCTTTCATGCTGCTGAAACAGCTCTGACTGTGGAGCAATGTGTGTTCTTAACCCTTTCTGTCAGAGTCAGCATTCACTTTGTAAACTACAGCAGCTCTTCTGTGGAATCGGACCAGATGGGTTACCCCTCACTCCCCACATGCTATAGTGACCATTGGGTGCCTATGGTCCCACCAATTGTCCTTCCTTGAATAACGTTTGGTAGGCACTAACTCCTACATACCTGAAGCACACAAAGTGGTTTAGATGTAAGTGAAAGTGATTTGTCATTGTGAACATGCTCAAGCACCACAAAGAAATGTGACCTGCAGGATGGTAGCTTGCTCAAGGGTACCTCAGTAGTGGTACACTTGACCTTCAGGCCCCAAGGGCAATATCCTAGTCACTAGGCCACCACTGTCCACCAGATACTTACGTTTGCCAATTGTTCCTGCTTCCAGCACATCACTTTCAATAACTGACTGTTTAGTAAGTAATATATCTCACCCCTGACAGGCGCCATTGTAATGAAATAGCTATATAGGTAATATTATTCACTTCACCAGTCAGTGGTGTAATGTTATGGCTGACTGCTGTACATTTAAATACTATATCATTATATAACTATGTATAACTACCTTGTGGAGATGGGCCTTGACATGTATGCATGGTTCATCACATTAGTGGGCAATGTAGTCAATGTAATCGTATAGCTGGTGTGGCTGTTTTAGCTAAAAGCTGACTGCCTGAGGCAAAGCTGGATCATTACTTCACTAGTGCCCTGGAGGAACATCCACCTCTCGCATACCTAATTGAGCATTTGGCTATGAATGTGGCAGGCAATTGGTTCCTTTACAAATTAATAGTTAAATCAACCACTCTTCAAGCCAACTGCCCTCTGCAGAAGACTTGCTGTTACCCTGGGATTCAGAATCAGAATCAGAATCAGTTTATTTGGCCAAGTATGTTTGCCCACACAAGGAATTTGTTTCTGGCCGATGGTGTTTCTCTAGTATTTAACAAACAAACAAACAAACAAACAAACTGTACAATATGAAATGAAGTAGACAATTTACAAACTTAAGGTGCACTTGACACAATGTATGATATACTCTATTGTACACCAGATGTATACACAATATACATTATTATAAAGACTCCTTAGTCATCACTGGGCTGTTTGAAATGTTGAGGGTGAGCAGTGCAGAGGGCTGTCTCCTGAAGTCCATGGTCATCTCTAGTTTTGAGAGTGTTGAGCTCCAAATTGTTCTGACTGCACCAGAGCACCAACCTCCTGACACTATACAGATTCATTACCATCTCGGATGAGTCAGATGACAGTGGTGTCATCTGCAAACTTCAGGAGTTTGACAGCAGGATTCTTGGAGGTGCAATCGTTGCTGTAGAGAGAGTAGAGCCATGGAGACAGGACACACCCTTGTGGGGCACCAATGTTCACAGACCTCTCTCTAGAAGTGACTTTCCCCAGCCTCACCTGCTGTTTCCTACCCGTAAGGATGCTGGTGATCCACTGACAGGTGGCAGAGGGAACAGAGAGCAAAGAGTTTTTCTGAGAGGATTCCTGCAATGATGGTGTTGAACGCTAAGTTTAAGTCCACAAACAGGATCCTAGCAAAAGACCCTGGGTTGTCGAGGTGGTGCAGGATGTAGTGCAAGCCCATATTGATCGCATCATCCACTGACCTGTTCACCTGGTAGGCAAACTGCAGTGGGTCCAACAGGTGACCTGTAATGCTCTTCAGGTGGACCAGCATCAGCCGTTCAAATGATATCATAATGACCGATGTCAAACACATTGAAGATGGGTCGTTGGCTGAGAACTTGTCCTCGAGTGTCTTGGAGTAGCGCCATTTAGCAGCTCTTATCTCTCTAGACAGTGTGTTCCTCACCTGCTTGAACAATACACTGTCCCCCTGTCTGTAGGCATCTGCCTTGGCTTAACAAAGCTGCCTTAGTTTGTCATTGAACCACAGTTTTTGGTTGTTGTATGTGCGGCGTGTCCTGGCTGGTACACAACTCTCTTTACAGAAACTGATGTAGGATGCCACAGTGTCTGTCAGTTTATCCAGATTATTGGTTGCACCCTCAAAAACACTCCAGTCTGTGCAGTCAAAGCAGTCCTGCAGGTTCTGCTTTGCTTCGTTGGTCCATTTTTTCACAGTTTTGACTACAGGCTTTGCTGATTTTAATTTCTGCCTGTAGGTTGGAAAAAGATTTGCCCAGAGCTGCATGAGGGACAGTATGATAAGCGTCTTTAAGGACTGTGTAACAGTGGTCCAGTGTATTATTGTCTCTAGTGGGACACTTAATGTACTGTTTGTATTTAGGCAGCTCGTGGTTTAATTTAACTCTGTTAAAGTCGCCCAGGATTATTAACAGAGCATCTGGGTGTTTTTGCTCCTAGCCTGTGATCTGATCAGTAGCGTATACCAGCGATCATTGATGTAAAAGCAGATTATACCGCCCTTCACTTTCCCGGACAGCTCCGTAACGCCATCCGCTTGGTGGAGACGAAAGCCTGGCAGATGTAGTGCGCTGTTGGGGATGGACTCATTAAGCCAGGACTCAATGAAGCAAATCGCAGCAGAATGAGCAAATTCTTTGTTTGTTCCAATGAGGAGGAGCAGCTTATCCATTTTATTCGGAAGAGAATGGAGATTCGCTAGGTGAATTGAAGGGAGCACAGTTCTAAATCCTCGCTGGTGAAGCTTCACATCCACGCCGGCATACTTCCCACGTCTGTGCTTTCGGTGCACTGTTCCACACAGAGCTGCCGCTCCTCGAACCAGAATTCCAGGATTTGGAAAAACGGGTGAAAAACCTATTTGTCTAATGTTCAGTTCATCTCTGGTGAATGTGATCGGGTAAGAGTGACATAAAACACATAAAACAGACAAGGTGCCATGCCAGCCTAGCCCAGATTCAAAAGGAGAGCTAGCACTTTAGCTCCTTAGCCATGTGGATCATATCTTAACCCCTAGTGCTAGCGGTGGCTGTAATTACCCAGCGTGATGCTTTTATGTGGGACCCTAACCCAGGTCTATGTGGACTGCAGAATCTTTGGCAATAGCTTTTTGGCTCCCCTGCCACTGTCTTCCTCATTAGCACTAACGTAGCAGGCAAGTGCCCTCAATCCACATTTCTGTCTACATATTTTCTGTCATTTTCCCAGGTCCACACCACTGACAGAGCATGATAGAGTAGTCGTGTGGCTGAGGTATCTTTTGTTATTCTGTGAATTCAGGTCCTGGAGCAGTGCAGTTTGATTTGTGGCAGTTTTGCTACTGTCAGTTATCTAGGATGTGTATTTTGTGGGGACCTGTTTCTAAATGTAATCCTATTTAGACTGTAAACTTATTAAACTTTTAAACTAAATTGTTTTCCTGGAGTAATCACATTACACATTGCTTATGCACACAAACATCTATACACAACTGGAAAACACTAAAGAGACCTTTCAGTACTCTATATGAAGCCTTGTCCACATGTACACAAGTATTTTTAAAACAGCTTTTTTAATGGATTTTTGGCCTTTTGTCCACAAGCAGTCCCTGAAAACGTATCTTTTGGAAAATTCCTTCCATAGTGAAGATTTTCAGGAACTCAATTTTCAGTGTTTATAGAAACTTATAGAGGTTTTGGCTTTGTCAGAGTGTGCACCGGTATGTCCTTTATTCGTCGTCGTTTGCTTATTGTCAAAGTGCACACTGTTATCTCCTCTGTTTATCATCAGAGTGTGCACCATTATCTTCTATGTTTGTCATTACAGGGCGTATGCCATTATATTCTTTATCACTACAGTGTGCACTGTTGTTGCACACTGTAGTGGGCAATTTTGTGTGTTGGTGGATGCAGCCAAAATACTGCTGTTTGCTGGTATGCTGTGTTAATATTGCTAACATGATTTTTTACATTTTTCCAAATAAACATATTGTCATTCTCCCACTATAGTGAAAAACTGAGACCAAAAGGTGCGCATCTGAACAGCTAAAGGAAGTTTCCTGTCCGATCTGCTGGCCTTGCTAAATATATCAGTAGAACCAACTAGCATGCTGATCCACTTGACTGTCAGATCAGTCAAAATCAAGGACTGTTTAAAGAAAAGAAAGTTTAATTAAACTATTAGGACCCAGCTACAATCCCATTGGACCAGTTTTGCATGTAAACATTGAATCCCATTATTTATGTAATACATCATGGACCAGACGGGCTTGCCTTCAATCCCCACATGCATCAGTGAGCCTTGGGTGGATATGACCCTGTCACTGATTCACCAGTTGCTCTTTCTTGGTTCACTGATTCAGTTGTCTAGCCATCATTATGTTCACCCATTTTCCTGCTTTGAACAGTTTAACTTCGAAAACTGACTGTTCACTTGCTGCCTAATATATCCCATCCCCCTACCAGGTGCCATTATAATAACTCAATATTATTCACCACTGTCAGTGGTGTAAATATTCTGGCTGATCAATGTATTTCACACACAATACACACAATGAGTGTTAATATCACAGACATCTTATTTTTAAACAGTTACAGTTTAGAAAACAGTTTTTTCCCCCTCTCTACTTTAGAAAACAATGATGAAATTTTCACACAGAAGAGTGAGCAGTTAAGACAGACTCTAATGCCTGATTATGGGCATTGACAACTTCATTAAGAGAAACAAATGCAGGGAGGAACTTCTGCCACAGTAGAAGTTTGTATTATTGGTGGCAGTAGGTCTAAAGCTCGTTGAAACTTTGTGTGTGTCATTTCAAAGACGGCTTAAGCAGTGCCCAAAGCATGATTAGATAATGATACCCCAGAAAAAGACTTTGTTTTCTCCACCAGGAAAACATCATCAAATGCAGTTAAAAGCTACTTCTTCCAGTCAGCACTAAACCTTTTTCTTCCACATCTTTCTAAAAGACCAGACTTTGTACTATGAATAAAAAACAGAGAATTTAATGACAGCAAGTGAAGCAGAATCCTGAAATCCTGCTTAATCCCTAGCAGCCACATTTCTTAGTGAACAGTACTATTTAACTTTATACCTTTCAGTAATCAAACTGTCTTAAGCTTAGAGGCAAAAACAACAACTTTTAAATCAGATGTTGGAGATTAAAAACAATTCTAGCCCCAGTGGTACCATATCTACTTGCGTACAGGAGTTCAAAAGAGCTGCATAGCATATCTGTTCCCTCTTTCTGGGTGGGCAGGGTGGTCGTTCCTGTCCTTCTATCACTCAGCATAACTGTCTTCTCTCCCTGAGAAAGCAGAATGGTCCTCCCCTCCCACAATTGCTTATCTACTTTTTACTTTATTTTATTTTTATTAGTTTATTTTAAACTTTACCTTGTTTATTATGATTCATATTTTGCTTCTGTTGTTTTATTTTTATAAAAATATATTTATTTTAATCTACTTGATCTTATTTTTAATATCTAATATAAATAATTTTTTGTGTCCCTTTTTTTAATTAAGTTTCATTTATATTGATATTTTGATTACATGTTTGTTTATTTGTGTAAATTCCTTTATTAATTTGTTAAATGTACTTGATTAACAGTCAAGACATTTCAGTGCTGTCTTTAGGGAGACCTGTGTTTTTATGTTAACAATATGTATTCCCACTTTAACACATTACAACATTCAGAGCTTTGACCAAGTTGTTGAATCTGGCATCTATTTTTTTGTTACCTTTTTTGGAGAGCTCCCCTCATTGTCAAGTCACGTCAAGTCAAGTCAACTGATGTTGCCACAAAGCAGCTTTACAGAAACCAGGTCTGAACCTCCAAAGAGTAAGTCAAAGATGACAGAGGCAAGGAAAAACTCCCTAGCGGTAGGAAGAAACCTTGGGATGAACCAAGGCTCAAAAGGGGGAACTCATCACCAGATAGCAATAACAAACAAGAGAAAAGAAAAGCAAAAAAAATAAAATAATAATATTTCTCAGTATAAATGGGCAGTGGCAGTTCCTTGTGTACAGGTGCCGTGGTGACTTTAGATCAGTATTTTGGCAGATAGGGCTGTTCATATGGGCTCCTCAGCAGGAGTGAGTGGATTAAAAGCCGCAAAAACTTCAACCAGTAAGAGGGTATCAGGGTGGGTCAGGATCACTGATATCTCAGCAGGGCAGCAGAGGGGGGGAGAGAGAGAGTGAGAGAGTGAAATGTTACGAGTGATTAAAAATTATGTACATTGTGGTCTGAGTGCAGGCAGGAGCTCCAGCAAGACTTGCTATGACAGCATAACTAAAGGGGAGACCTAGAAAGAAGCACAGACATGAGGGCATCCTGGGGCATAAGGCATCACAACCACTCAACTGTCAACAAACCTGAGTTAACACATCAGAGTGGGGGGCAACAGCATCCAAACATCCCAGTTTACCAGAATACTCTATGTCTGAGAACTCTCCAGATCTACTCCTTATCTAGGACTAACAGAAGGCTTGACTAAACAAATATGTTTTCAGTCTGGACGTAAATATTGAGACTGTGTCTGAGTTCAGAACATGATATGGAAGATTATTCCATAACTGTGGACTCTCGTTCTCAACGCCATTTTTGTACTAATTTTTATGCAGTTTGTTTCAACGCGCGTGTGTGATTATTAAACCAGGGTGCGTTTTTTTTCTCTTGTTTTCTGTGTGACTACAACTATGTCTTTATATTTAAACTGAGAGTTAATATTAAATCTAGCATTTGGCCACCATTGTGAGTGGGTTCAATGAGGTTCTGTAGAACAGACATGAATTCTCAGAGGATCATCGAGCATATTGATAAAGTCTCTGAGAATTAAAGCTTTGCCTGATGAGACAGCTAAGTTTGTGATAAAATTTGCAAATTCACTGAGGAATTCAGAGTAAGGCCCTGGGGATCTGTAGATGATAATTAGTGGAATCAACTGGGTAGGTTTATTTTTTGTGAATACATGTAATATGTTTAAATAAAGAACTTCAAATGTTTTAAATTTATGTCCAGGTTTGTGTGTGATGCTAATATTATCATTATAAATAACTGCAATGCCTCCTCCTCTGCCAGACAGACGAGGCTGGTGTATATACCTATATGCAGAGGGACATGCCTCATTAATGCTATGTACTCATTTTGTTTAATCCATGTTTTTGTTAGACAGAGTATATCAAACTCCTGATCAGTGATCATTTCATTGACAATAAGGGTTTTGGAAGTTAAAGATCTAATATTTAATAGTCCTAACTTTGTAACACGTCGGCGTCAAGACCGACGCAGGAGTTTTTGGAAAAGCCCAATCGCAGGGGAGCAGAAGGGAGCACCTCCTCCCCGGTCACGTCAGCGAGGAGGGAAGGGGCGCTTAGCGAGACTAGACAAGTTGATTGGCCCTGGCTGAATACAGGTGGAATATTGCGTTGGCGGAAAACGGGTGGGTTTACACCGTCTTCCGCCAGTGCAGCATGTAAACAGACCATGGTGGAAGCTAACATGTAGCGGTTAGCTTAGCTCTTGAGATGTTAAACACAGGCTAAGCTAGGGCCACCCTGGAGGCAATGTCGGTAAAGGAGAAGGTTACTGGGTTTAAGGGTAAGGAAAGGAACCCCTGGAAGCAGGTGCGACCCAACTAGCTGCCCCGGCCATATGCGGGGACCCGCTCGAGCCAGTCATGGAATCTCCCCTCTCTCAGCCGTCAGGGAGTCCATCTTGTGCTGGCTCGGTCGTTGCTCCTGACATGCAGTTGGCACACCAGCCACCAGGGAGGAGGGAAAGGGTCTCTAGAACCAGACGTGGGCTCTAACATGCCGTACCCCGGCTGCATGCAGGGACCCGCTCGAGCCAGTCATGAAATATCCCCCGCCCTCGGTCGTCAGGGAGTCCATCTCATGCTGGCCCGCGGGCCCCAGGCATTTGGTCCGGGCACGTCTGCTATTTTCTAGAGGCCTCAACTCGAGAGGGAGCGCAG
>JBBPDA010109338.1:0-10377 GCA_037974385.1 Arnoldichthys spilopterus
ACACACACACACACACACACACACACACACACACACACACACACACACACACACACACACACACACACACAATGTACCTTGAATATATGACAAGCAGGAGCAATAATATAATAAAGTAGTAATAACAGTAACTCCCTGTAGATATATTACATTTTATCACTAACTATTGCCTTATCAACACTAGGCCTAACCTGAACTGCCATGTAAGGAACCACTGTTACATTGAGTTATTGTTCAATGTTGCACACTCTCTCATGTCTTGCTGCCAGAGCAATAGATCACACTTTATAACCATATGTTTTGGAAAAAAAGTAAAAGGGTGTGTGTGTGACAAAAAGAGAGTGAAAACGAGAATGAGAGGGTTAGGCTTTGGGTGTGTCTTGTGGCAGTCTGCTGGAGGGGCTGGGTTGGAAAAAAAAGAGAAAAAAAGCAGGGCAGAGTAAAGGGAGAGAGGAGAAAAAGCGAAAATGAGTCAACCACTTATTTTGTCCTGCCTTCAGACATGCTGCGACAGAGAGTTTGTTTTTCCTCCCTGTTCCCCCCACCCTGCCTCTCTCTCTCTCCATCCGTTACATTCTTTCAGCTTGCATAGCTTTGCCAGTAGAAGAACAACACAATTTCTCACAGTGTGTACGTACTATAAGGGGACAGTTTAACATTTTTGTTGTAATGTCTATTTACTGCTCCTGCAGCATATAGTTGCTTAACACAGAGCATAATTTTGAGCATGCCACCATGTGAACCCACAGCGAAGCCACTTCTGCACCTGCCCAGTGGATTCTATTATAATTATTTTTTGAGTCAATGGGTTGTCTGGTCTTTTAAGTACAGGGACACACTTTGAAATTACTGTCTGAGGTAATCGATCGTATGCTACAGAAGCAGCATAGACAAAGGTTCAGGGAAAAAAAGCAGTGAAGTATTTCATTTATTAAAAAAAAATACCCCTCTTTCCCCCTTTTGCACTTAAAGAGAGCAAAGTCAAACACCATCACTTAGCATAGTTGGGGACCTAGTAGAAGGACATACTCAATGTGACTTTATCAGATTATCACACTGTCTGAGCCACTACAGATCAGTTCCCAGCACTTGATGTTTGAACAGGAAAAAGAAAACGCAATTAATAATAATAAGGTAGTCATCAAGCAAACCAGTCTTGCAGGAAACTCCCTTTTTCGAGCAGTAAACAGACACAAATACAGTCAGGTCTGCTTTTACAGAGTACAAACATGTCTTTCTGGCATTCACAGTACAGGGATGACTCAGAGAGGTAGATCATGGACAGAAAGAACAGAAGAAAGACAGGCAGGGAGGTAAGGTGTGGCATGTAGCTTTTTTCTGCTATTTCCAAGGGTGGAGTCATAATCAAGCTAAAACCAGACAGCGCCCTGTTCCCCAGCAGTCACATGCCAATCTCCAACGCTGACTCTCGCCTGCTCACAAAATAGTAATACAGAGACTTGAATCTGGAATCTAATAATACAGAGACTAATCCTCCATTCATGCTTAATACCAACAACACTGGAGTTCTCAGAAGAGTAAAGTTCCTTTGAAAATGAGCACAGTCAAGCGTGTCAATACTGCTGCTGAATTTCGGAGTTAAAACTTACAGCTGTTTTGAATAAACTGACAGTTAGAAATAGTAGATGCAGAAGAGGAAAATGTCCTAAAGCTTTCATGGCTTTCATGGCTATAGTTATTATTATAGATTTTATAGCAATAATATATCAGTTCTGTAAGAATATTTTCAGGTGTACAGTTAGATTCTGTGAACCTAAATCAATGGTTCCAAATTCTGCTCCTTCAGATGTCCCGCACATTTTATCAGGGCTAAATTTCCCAAAACCACCACAGGACAAAGATGAATCTTGCCACCCTGTTTCCAATAAATGTTGAGACCCTGTCTAAAATGTAAATAAAAGCAGAATGTGATGATTCACAAATAATATAAACTCATATTCATGAAGTGGTGTTTAAACATTTGTGAATCCTTATTAATTGTATTGTATGTATATTTCTGAAAATTATGATGTAACACATTATCACATTTTAAAGAAAAGAATAACAAAATATTAAACTTCACCATTAACTTATTGAGTAAATTGATCCAATATTACATATCCATGAGTTGCAAGTTACAAAATATTGTAAATGTAATCTGATTAGCAGTTCATTTGAAGGTGAAATGAGAGTCAAGTGTTTTCAGTCAGCTGAATGAAACTAAGGTGTGACTGAGCTCATTAGGCTAGAAAAAAAAAAAACAAGGTTACAAAGGTTACCTAAACAGTTTGGACTTCACCAGTCCATAGGCAGACAGAACAACAGTGGTGTACAAGGCAGGGTTGCAAAGAGAAGGTCACTGCAATTAAAAATAAAACGAAAACATTCTGCCCATCTACCATTTGATAAAGATTATATGGACCAACAGAAGCCTGGTGGGAAAATGTTTTGTGGAGAGGTGAGACCATAACAGAATGTTTTGGTTTACATAAGAAACACAGTGTTTTGGAGAAAGTAAAGCACTGCATTACAGCATAAGACCCCAATGTCATCTGTGAAAATTTGTGATGGTAAAATCATGATTTGTGCCTGTTTGGTTGCATGTGAGGGAACCCACCAGCACACCAGAGTTAAAGCTGTTCTGTACGGAAGAACTGACCAAATTTCCTCCAAGCCGAATTGCTCAATAGTTATCAGAAACAATTAGCTGTTGCTTCACAAGGGGGAGTCACACCATATAATGAAAGCAAAAGTTCACTTACTTTTGCTACTCACAGATATGAAATAGAAATGTTGCCTCTTCTCTGTGTCCAAGCTTATTTAAGATGGACTGAGGCAAGGTCATTGTTCAAAATGCAGCATCAATGATTGTACAGGGGTGCATTAACACTCATTAAACAGAATGTATACAGTTACTAAAACTGGTGCATATATACTGTAGATTTGGGCAGTGGTGGCCTAGAGGTTAGAACCTTGCCTTTGTGAACTGAAGCCCCAGCCCAGGCACCACTAAGGTACCCTTGAGCAAGATACCATCCTGCTATACTGCTCTGTCTTTTTATAAATACTTTTTACTATTTTTTTATTTTTATTTTTATTAAAATGTAAATTTTTATCTATTTTATTCTATTGTAGCATTATTGTTTTATTTCTAATTGATACTTCTATGTGTGTTCTGTGTTTTCTTTTATGTAAGCTGTTGGAACACCCTGTTTTCCTTCAGGTAATAAATAAAAAGTTATCCTAAACATGCCTCTGTCCCAACTTTTTTTAGAATGTGTTCCAGGCATCAAATTTTAAAATTTGTTTATATTTACAGAAATACATTAAATTGAGCTGGGAAAGTTATTCCTTTGTGCTTCTGTTAATTGATTAAACTTTCAAGGCAATTTACAAATCACATTTTTAAGAATCAAGGTAAATTATTCACAGCTCATTGGATCTGTGTCTAAACAGCTCCACATTATTATGCTGCAGTCAGCAACACACGCACAAAAAACTGCACACTACAGAATAGCTCTTAGGCAGGAGTTAGACAATCTGTTCGCATTTTCCAAAAAGTTAAACTTAGGGTGCAAAAATTCAAACTGCGAAGGCAGTTCAGGATTTTTCACTCCCTTTGAACCAATGCTGCAAGGCACTGTGCAGATCACTGCCACCTGCTGTTTGATCTTTGCCTGTTATATGAGTATTGAGAACTAACATTGCAGCTTATGTTTTTACAATATGGTAAAACATAAAGCATGACATATTTTTTCATGTAATCTGTTATTGAATTTTTTCCCCATGCATTTGAATTATGTAATAATTAATAGAATTAATAAATAAAGTCATTTTCTGGGGTGGTATACAAAATTATTTATAACCCCAATTTCCAGAAATCTTTTTAAAAATACTTTTTTGCAATAAATTTTTGATTTGTAAATTGACTTGAAACTTTAATCAATTAACTGCACAAAAAAGTGTTTTCCTGTCCCAATTTAATGTATTTGTGTAAATATAAACAAATTAAGAATTTGATGCCTGCAACACATTCTAAAAAAAGAGCTGGGACAGTATCAATTAGAAATAAAACAAAAATGCTAAAATAGTTAAGAATATTTATAAAAAAACATAGTACAAATACATATAAATATGCATGTGTGTGTGTATGTGTGTGTGTGTGTGTTTGTATATCCAAATACGAACACATTTTACACAGATGCAAAGTGTATACAGATACACAGTATCAGTATACACACTATAGAGTATACGCAGTATACACAGATCTACAGTTTACAGTGCAATTTTACAGTACATAGGAGAAGTGTGTTAATGTGTTATTGTGTGACAATGGTTTTCCAGTACTCCATACTCCCCATGCCTATATTTATCACAGTAGCATTCTGTCTTCTAATGATTCAAAGGACACATATATTCAGCAGTGGTTTCTAGCCTTGCCCTACACAACCTTCTCTACATTGCTTGGATCTTTTTACATCTCCGTGTACTTTAGATGTTGAAAGACCTACATTCTTTGCAATGTTGCATTGAGAAATATTCCGTTTAAACTAATGAACAATTCATATTGTGAAATGTATTAAAATGGTGTAACTTGAATATTCTATTAACTCATTCATACTTCTACACTTTCACTTAGTCGTTTGTTCTTTAGTTCTAACCCACATGGAGTTTGGGTGTGCAGAGTGTTTTTGCTGCAAGTTTCTGCTTGAGGAGGATTATGTGTCGTATTGAAGCTGCAGCTTGGTGTTTATGGCTCTCTTTGACCGCGTCTGTAACACCCACATTAGCACAGGGCTGCCTCACTTAACATTTTTGTGTTTTTCTTTTTGGCTCCCCATGCAAAAAGAGCAATCAATCTCTCTCTCTCTCTCTCTCTCTCTCTCTCTTTCTCCCTTTTCTTATCCACCCACTCTCTTTTCTTTCTCCTTTTCTCCCTCCCTCCCTCCCTTACTTTCTCAGATGTTCTTAATGTGTGTGTCTCTTTAATGGCACCGTCCAACACAAAACAACTTCAGCTCTCCATAGCAACAGCTGGGAGTGAAACTTGAGCCGAGAGATAACAGGGAGGGAGAAAGAGAGAGAGAGCGAGAGAGAGGGGGGGGGGTGGTTAGGTTTTCCTGAGGTCAACAAGTAATTTCCAAACCCGTTTTTGACTCTGCATTCAAATGAAAAAAATGCAGTATTTTATGCAGTTTGATTACAGCCCTGAAATGGTTCTAACAGCCACAAAATGGTAACAGTGTGAAAAGTTGATTTTTTACTTGATCTGTTAACTCTTAATGGCTTCCTACAAAACGAATACTAATTTAATGTTGGCTTAACATTAGTTGTCACTGATGGCCTGAGTGCTTCAGATATAATGGAACCAGTGTTTCCCATCAGTGTGATTAAAGTTAATAAAGCATAATTCTCACTGTCAGAATGTCTTCAGGAACATGCTAATTAAAAATAAAGATTACAGTAACCTTATTAGGGGACTTATGATTTACACCAGTCAACTATAACACTAACACCACCTTCTTAATGATGTGTAGGTTGCCCTCATGCTGCTGAAACAGCTATGACTGTGGTGCACTGTGTGTTCTGACCCCTTTCTATCAGAGTTAGCATTTACTTTTTAAACCACAGTAGCTCTCTTCTGGTATAAGACCAGATGGGCTAGTCTTCACTCCACACATGCATCAGTAAGCCAGACCAATGACCCTGTCGCTGATTCATCAGTTGTCCTTTCTTCACTTTTGGAACTGCTGCATACCTGGAACCTTACTCAAGTCCTGCTGTTTTGGAGATGCATTGGCTCAGTTGTCTAGCCATCACAATAAGGCCCTTGTCAAAGTGGCTCCGATCACTTGCTGCCTAATATATCCCTCTCCTCCAGCAGGTTATCCACTTTACCTGTCAGCAGTGCTAATGTATTGACTGATCATTGTATATTCCTTTTGTTTACAGTGTTACCAATCACATTTGTTATACCTCTTTGGTTTTGAAATATTACGTAAATTATTGTGAATAAAAAAGGCACACTTCATTTAATAAGGCACGTCAGCTGCTGTTTCTTTCAAAATCACAAGATAAAAGCCTATGGCTTGGAGTAAGTGAAAGGGACTATTTGTCATTGTGAGCACACTCAAGCACCACAACAAAATCCTACCTCTGCATTTAACCCGTCACACGTGCACAAGCGGGCAGCTACCAACAGCGCCCGGGGAGCAGTATAGTGGGTACCTCAGTAGTGCCCGGGCCTCAAACCTGAGACCTTCAGGTCTCAAAGGCAGTGTCCTAACCACTAGGCCACCACTGCCCACAAGTAAGATAAGTGAGTAAGATATCTAACATATGCATATGAAGCATGTGCATGACGTACAGGGAGATGATCCATGGTAGTTGAAATAATAATATTCAAAAACTAATAATATTGCACAACTTTTCATAGACGTGCCTTTGTTCAATATCCAATTAGGTATAAAAATGACTGAAAACAGTCTGAATATTCATATGTATTATAATACCACCTCCACACACACACACTCACACACCCTGAGGGCTCCACATAGGTGTATTTCAGACTCACTGTTCTAATTTTCACTTTTTGTAATGCAGAAAGTGTGAGATACATCATAAATAGAGTAGTTAGATGTTATTCTACAAAAAAAATCTGTAATTTTGTAGATATAACCAATATTAACTGAAATGATAACTGTTTCATTAAATGCCCTTTATACTCCATTAGTTGTTTGTGTTAATTATACAAAGCTACACTGTAGTTTTGGCAGCTGGACCCTGACACATTTTGAAATATTCTACAATAAGCAGGTGAACTGGTAACAGGTGAAAGTATCATGACTGGACTTGTGGTTAGGACATTGCCTTTGTGAACTGAAGGTTGCAGGTTAAAGTCCCAACCCAGGCACCACTGAGGTTCCTTTGAGCAAGGTACCGTACCGCTACACTGCTCCCCAGGTGCTGCTGATAACTGCCAGCTGCTCCACGTTTGCATGTGTGATGGGTTAAATGCAGAGGTCACATTTCATTGTGGTGCTTGAGTGTGTTCACAATGACAAATAGTCACCTTCAAAAGGAACATTTACCAAATGTGTTTACAAAATGTGCCAGCTTTTCACAAAATGGTTTGTATGTTTATTCATAATATATTTTAATAGTCCATCCTTCTTCGGCTCTATTATCATCACTTCCATGATGACTGAAATCCTTTGCTAAATTATTTATAAACATTTCAGTGACACACTCAGAAAAAACAGCCAAAACACTGTAACAAAACAAAATCTCAATTTGTTAGACAAATTATTGTCATTTCTATTAACATTAATCTTACTTGTCTTTGTGTTTTACCTAGTTTTTAGGCATTAGGCAATGTGTTCCTAATTATTTTCTTTATGTGAGGTAGATTTTAAGAGTGTTTAATCCTCCAGACATCCGATACCCATCACCCCACTGTGAACAATTCTGACTCTGAAAATTTTATTGGAATGATGCATTTCACATCAAACCATTTGGAATGATCATGTTACATCTTAATGCTATAATTAGTCATATGTTTAGAAGAGAATGGTGAAAGTCTCTGGTGGAATAGCTTCTCTTTTCTCTTCAGAGCGTGAGAACGGTCTTTAGCGTAATTAGTGGTCCTTCATTAATAAATACTGATCAGACATAACGTTAGCACCACTGACAGGTGAAGTGAATAACATTGACTATTTAGTTATTTCATTGCAATGACACCTGTGAGAAGGGTGAGATATATTAGGCAGCAATTGAACAGCCAGTTTTTGAAGCTGATGTAACAGAAGCAGGAAAAATGAATAAGTGTAAGGATCTGAGCCACTTTGACAAGGGCCTTATTGTGATGGCTAGTCGAGGCGAGTTGGCAGGTTTCGTGGAGTGTTCTTGTATGCAGTGGTTAGTATCTACTGAAACTGATCCAGGGAAGGTGACCACAATGAACCATAGTCAGAGCTGTTTTGGCAGCATGAGGTGGACCTACTCAATATTAGGCTGGTGGTTTTAATGTTGGACGGCACGGTGGTGCAGTGGTTAGAACTGTCACCTCACAGCGAGAAGGTCCTGGGTTCGATCCCTGTGTCGGCCAAGGGTGCTAAGTTCGCAAGCTCTCCCTGTGTTCGCGTCAGCTGGGATTGGCTCCAGCTTCCCCGAAACAGAAGAAGCGGTTTAAAAAATGGATGGATGGATGGATGGTATTAATGTTATGGGTGATCAGTGTAGTATTACAACTCTCAGTTCAATAATGAGAGTCAATATGACCTGAAGTTTCAAAATATTTAGATCAAAATATCTCATTTTGCACATATACAAATACTAAAATATAATTAATTATCCCAAAACATAGAAAAGCTAATTTTAAGGAGACAGCTGTAGCTTTGGGTTAATTAAAAAAGCAAAAAATATCTTACAATATCCTATACCCACAGTAAGAATAGGTGCAGATAAACATACTAATTTGTACTGACTAACAAACTTTGCCCAGACTTAATCAGACGGTGCGTCATTGTGTGACTTAGACAGAGAGAGAATTGTTTGAATGCATGTGAGGGTGTGTGCATGTGCACACGTGCTCTGGTGCTCATGATGTGATATTTATCATACACCTGTAGGGTATACCTGTTTTTCATCACACCTGTTCACTCTCTCACATACACACATCATGACACAGAAGCTCCAGGCATTTTGTCACACCCGAGATTGCGCAAGGTTTCTGCTTCAACATCTCCATAGTTATGTGTTGTATACTGTTAAAAATAATGTTTTCAAACTTTCAAATAAAAGTTTTGTGGGTCTTTGATTTTATTTGTTATGTTTTTAATACATTGAATTAGGTATCAACTTTTTATTTCAGCTAATTGTTCATAAACATTGAACCATTATGTAATTTGACTACACTAATCATTCAATAGCGCTTGAATTAGGGATTAGACATGTGGCAAAAATATGAAATACTATTATACATTTACATTTACATTTCTAAATTTATTTGTACACAATACAAATCATAATAAGTTGTTGTTTTTTTGGTTGGATAATTCGAAACAGACAAAAAAACAAAACCAAAAATGAACAAACAATCAAAAAAATGCAAGTGCCATGTTAAAGAACATATTTTTCTTGTGATTAAATGATTTCTATAGCTTTTTACATTTAGAGATGATTTATAACTGCACCTGCACTAAATCCAATTAAACAGTACTAATAATAATATTTTATAATTTAGCTAGTTGCTAAGTACAGATAATGTGCTCAATATACGCAGAAAAACATAAATACATATAATTTGTCACAATTATGATAAAAATGGACCACCCCTAATTTAACATACTAAATAATTTGATTACTCTAACTAGATAACATGCGCACACACCCCAATTATTTGAAAACCTTTCTTTACCATGAGTTTTTTTCTTTCTCTGCCTCTTTGTCCTCTTAAGGGATTCTCCCCTGTCCTTGGGTTTGAGAAAGATGCTATACAAGTGTAGCATATTATTATTATTATTATTGTTATTGTTATTATTATTATTATTATTATTATTATTATTATTATTATTATTATTACTATTATTATTACTATTATTATTACTATTATTATTACTATTACTATTATTATTATTATTGTTATTATTATTTAAAAGAAAAGAATCAGCAGTTATTTTAACAGCTTTATATTTGCCTAATGTGTCAGTTCAGTTTAGAATGGGTCCCTAGCTGAAAAAGGTTTGAGAACCCTTGCTTTAGGAACCTGAAGATGGTTCTTCTATGGTGCCAATCCAGTTTTTCTTTTAGCACCTTCATTATTTGGTTAGATGTATTTCAGTAAGAAAGTTGGCAAATATAAATATATAGCATGTTTCATGTGACCTAACTTTATAACTTGCAGGAATGCAACAAAAGAACTGTTTGTTTTCTTAGTACTAAGTTTTATTACCTCATGCTCTACTAACTGTGCAAGAATTATCGGGATCTTGACAAATATAGATGCAGATTAAGCGTAAGCCTTGCACTGCTTCTTCTTGTGTGCCTGTGTTTGTTTACAGAAATGTATAAATTACAAATGCTTTTGTAAGATTTTTGGTAATCTTACAAACAATTTGCAATATGAAACCTTCTGTCTCAGAACTGCACTTTCCTCCAATAAAACCAAAAGTGATCCCCACAGCTTACATTTCAATTTGACCAACAAGTGGATCAAGGCAGCCATTACTTCTGACTCAGTTTTGACATAATGCCCAGACTACTTCAGTACAAGGGGGAGGTTTTACTGAGAATGGTTCCCAGAGAAAGAGAGAGAGAGAGAGAGAGAAAGAGAGAAAGAGAGAGAGAGAGAGAGAGAGAGAGAGAGAGAGAGAGAGA
>JBBPDA010109339.1:0-10376 GCA_037974385.1 Arnoldichthys spilopterus
ATTAACCAATCCTAATGACTATCCCCCTATGGACTATAGTTAATGGCTGGTCTATAGGTTTCCCTCCCACATCATACGTTAGTCTAATGACAGGCTTAATGCATCTTTTTGTAACGTTAGAGGAGCTCTGTTCAATCTGAACTTCATCCTCAACAACTGCAGTGTTGCTGTTGGACACTGAATCACCCCTGCCATCACTAGGTGGTTCTTCATCATCAACGTTACCAACCTCATTCTCACTGGCATCTGCAGTGTCATCCCCAGTCTCTGACATCATACAGGGTTCTGAGGCACCATCCGCTAGCAGAGACACCCTCTCTTGACCCTCTTCCCAAACATTCTCCCCAGGATCACTAGGCCCTATTCTCAGTCGACACCAAGATTGTACCTCGCACTCTGATTCACTAGTCTCATCGACTAAATTATCAGCAGTTTCACAAGTATCCCTAGCCCATGGCTCGCGTGATCCGGACCGTCTCCATTCTCGAATCACAGATTTGTTTGGAGGAGTCTGAGCATCTGGCCTCTCTGATATATTCTGACCATACTACCAATGGGCAAAATGTTGTCTCTGTGGATAGTCCTAAGCTTCCCCATGCCACTCTCAGGCTTTACCTTATATACAGGTAGCTCAGGGAGCTTGTCTACCACCGCATAAGGCAAAGGGTTCCATCGACTTGACAATTTATGCTTTCCTCTCAATCCTAAATTCTTTAGGAGCACTCGGTCTCCTTTTACCAACACCTGGTGACGTAGCACCTTCTCATAGTTCCTCTTGTTCCGTAAGTGAACTTGTGTTGCCGATTTGGCAGCAAGATCGTATGCGTTTTGAAGATCCTTCTTTAGGCCTTTCACATACCAAAATGACTGACTGCTCCCTCTCTATCAATCCCAAAACACACATCAACAGGCAACCTAGCCTCACGGCCAAACATGAGGTAGTAGGGTGAAAACCCTGTGGCATCATTCTTGGTGCTGTTATATGCATGCACAAGTTGACTCACATGGTGGCTCCACTGCCTTTTATGAGTGTCCTCCAGCGTCCCAAGCATGGAAAGCAACATGCGATTGAAACGCTCTGGTTGTGGATCTCCCTGAGGATGATAAGGGGTTGTCCGGGACTTACGAATTTCCAAAGCCCGCAAAAGTTCCCGGATTACACGACTTTCAAAGTCACGGCCCTGATCGAAATGCATTTGAGCAGGTAAACCGTAGTGGACAAAAAATCTCTCCACCAGGATCTTTGCCACAGTCACAGCTCTCTGATCCCTGGTGGGATATGCTTGCGCATAGCGACTAAAATGATCTGTGACCACCAGTATGTTGGCGAATCCACTAAAGTCTGGCTCTAGAGATAGGAAATCAATACACACCAGCTCCATGGGACCACCAGATGTGATTTGGTGCCATGGAGCAGCCCGAGAGCAGGGACTTTTCCAAATTACACACCTCCCACAACCACCAATATACTTCACTATTGACGGAGTCATTTTTGGCCAGTAAAATCTCTCCCTGACCAGCTCCACAGTCCGTTCTACCCCCATTTCATCATGTAATGCATGCATGATTTGTGTTCTAAGTTTCTTGGGTAGTAACAGCTGATCTACTTCTTTCCCTGAAGTTTTACGTGTTACCCTATACAACAGTCCATCCTTTACTCTCAATTTCTGCGCCTCCCGTTTTAGTAAAATGATATCAGGGTCAGACAACTCTGAATTAGGCGGCCACTGGCCTGTGTTTAAAGCCTCCCGGACCACTTTAAGGGCACTATCCTCCAACTGTGCTTTCAGCAGATCTCCTCGGCTAAATTGTTCTAGTTGTCCCAAGTATAGAGATGCTGTACAAGCATACAATTTAGGAATGCCATCTGCTGGAACTCCTAGCTCATCTGCCAAACGCACAACACTACTGCACTCCACTTGCACCTGCACATAGTCACAAATGGCCTTCATATCACTTGGTGCAAGGTTTCTCCATGCCTCATTATCCTGTTCACCCCTATTCCGAGAAAGCAAATCAGCATCAACATTGGTTTTCCCAGGGCGATATTTGATTTCAAAATCATAGGTGGCTAGGGCAGCAAGCCACCTGTGCCCAGTAGCATTAAGCTTTGCTGTTGTCAACACATAGGTGAGTGGGTTGTTGTCTGTCATGACTACAAATCTCACCCCATACAGATAGTCATGAAACTTATCTACTACAGCCCATTTGAGGGCTAAAAACTCAAGCTGATGGATATGATACCTCTGTTCTGCAGCATTCAAACCCCTACTGGTAAATGCAACAGGTCTCAGACCCTCGGGATGGACCTGGTTCAGGGCAGCCCCCAGCCCTTTCAAGCTGGCGTTGATGTGGAGCACATAGGGCTTGTTTGGGTCTGCAAAAGCTAATACAGGCGCAGTGGTCAGGCACCTGATGATTTCATGAAAAGCCTTGGTGCAAGCATCTGTCCATCGAGAGCCGAAAGGTTCAGACTCTTTAAAGTAAGGCAGGTCCTTCAGTGCACATTGTTTTCCCTTCCTAGCTGGGGGATAACCCCTGGTTAGGTCAGTTAGCGGCTTCACGATGGCTGAGTAGTTAGCAACAAACCTGCGATAATAACCACAAAATCCAAGGAACAATCGCAGTGCTTTTAGATCAGTCGGCTGTGTCCACTTAGCAACAGCCTCCACTTTGGCTGGGTCAGTGGCTATCCCATTAGCTGACACAATGTGACCTATGTAAGTCACTTTAGGTTGACAGAACTGACATTTTTCCAATGATACCTTGAGGCCTACTTCTTCAAGGCGATCTAACACTCTAAGGAGCCTCTCCTCATGCTCCTCCAATGTTGCACCGAACACAATCAAGTCATCTAAATAAACAAGGACTTGCAACAGATTCATGTCCCCTACAGCCTTCTCCATCAGGCCCTGAAACATCGCAGGGGCCCCCATAACCCCTTGCGGCATACGCTCAAACTGGTAAAAGTCGAGAGGACAGATAAATGCGGTTTTCTGCTTGTCCTCTTCTGCCATAGCTATCTGATAATAACCACTGCGGAGGTCTAATACTGAGAACCAACAGCTGCCAGCTAGACAATCCAGCGCATCATCGATCCGTGGTGTGGTGTACTGATCAGGAATAGTCTTACTATTCAGAGTCCTATAATCTACAGTATGCACATACGCAGGCTACCATTCTTCTTTCTGGCAATCACTATGGGGGATGCGTATGGGCTTCAGGACCCCTTGATAACACCGGCTGCCAGCAGGTCCTGCAGATGTTTACGTATATCCTCTATGTCAGCTGGTGCTATACGCTTGGACCTCTCCCAAAATGGTCGGGGGTCTGACAGACAAACTCGATGTTCCACCCCTTGGGCCAGACCAACCTCCCACTCATTTAGCAAAAACACCTTACGCCGGTGACATAGTTTCTTTTGAAGTCTCTCCTTCCACTCTAGAGGGATGGGAGAGTCGCCAAAATCTATCATTCTCGGGTCCATCACTTCTGACATCTCCTCCCTCAGTGGGGGACTGGCCAAATCGGTGGTCTGTACTCTTCCTAAAAGAGTGCCTTGACGTAAGCTGACCTCTTTTTTCGTCTCATTTTGTAGTAGAAGTGAAAAACATGTCATGTCAATAGCGACAGCTGGCGCTATAACTGGCTGGAAC
Organism: Arnoldichthys spilopterus; assembly: GCA_037974385.1. Taxonomy (NCBI): domain Eukaryota; kingdom Metazoa; phylum Chordata; class Actinopteri; order Characiformes; family Lepidarchidae; genus Arnoldichthys; species Arnoldichthys spilopterus. Next base: position 3,657 of record JBBPDA010109339.1, read on the forward strand.
ATTATGCCCTGAGGCAATGGCATGGCATCACTAGCTTCTACCACAACCATGCTTTTAGGTGCTGACTGACAAAAGTCCACCTGGCACTGCACATAACGACTTTCCTGTGGTGGGATTGTCAACTGACCAGGGCCCATCCATTTTACTACACCCACAGTTTCATCTAACCCCACCTCACTAGAACTCTGCAAGCCAGAACCTTCTCTAAACCTCTTGCCCCGGACATTCATAGAATGAGCCAGAGTTTCACTTTTAGCATTTCTGCAGAGGGCAGCAAGCCTACGAAAATTGGTGCCTAGAATCACTGGTACTTGGTCTGGTGTTTTAGGACCTGGGCAAATTAATGCCAACACTGACAATACCTCTGCTTTACCACCAAATTCCTTGGGAACTGCATGTCCACTACAACATAATCTAAATAAGGGTAACTTTTATCACTAAGACCCCAGATAGCCAAACCTGACACTGCCTGAATGGGAACCCCAGACAGGTGTTTTTCATACCATTCCTCAAAGATTAGGGTGTCCATTCACTTTAAGCTGTACAGTGGATGCCGGGCCAATAAGACCATCAGGGAGAGAGACAGTGGTCATAACATGCACTGACTGTTTTCTACTCAAGCAATGAGCAGTTTCATCCCTAAAGCCGCGGCTAGGTTTATGTTTATCTTTAGCCTTGCGAAGCGAAGATATGAGTCTCCTAATAACCTTTTTCTCATCTCCAGGGGATGAGCACACAGAGGCGATATGGCCATCCTCCCCACATCTATAGCAGTAGTGGTCATTATCCCCTTTAGAGGTATGTTTCGGTCTAAATGATGGACTATGCTCACCAGCATGTCCCAGAACAGTAGACACAGCAACTGGCTTTTCAGCCTCTTTGCCGTCCAATGACTTTATTTTTTGCTTTAACCGGTTTACTTTCTTCCGCAAAGCAACAGCCTCAGCCCTACCACTGTCTAATTGCATAGACTGAGGGGATGATTGTTGAACATCAACATCCTCTCTAACCGAAGAAGGCTTCTTTGCTAATTCAGCAACATGTGTTTTCAGCATCTTTAAATCAGCTTTCAACTCTCTGACCAGTTCTCCATCTGTGTCTGCAAAGTCGTCTGGGGCAGCTACATGCCGAACGCAGGCATTCACTTTATGCCGTGTTTTCTCATATTCTTCTTCAGTCCTAATCTCTGAGAGCAGATCAAGAAAATTTGGGGGATTATTCCTCCTTTCCTTCAACCGTAGCTGTAACAGCATAAACTCAGCACCAACTTATCCCCGAAACAATTGTTCCACTCTCACTTTATCCTGTATTGGAATTCCACCTTTCTTGACCACTTTGGTCAGAATGGGCTCCAACCTCCTAACATAATCTGATAATTTCTCTCCTGTTTTCTGCTGTGTTAGCCAAAAAGAAAAATAGAGGTCTTCCCCAGACTCAGCAGACCCAAATGTACTGTCTAGAGCGTCTAAGTACTCTTCATGCTTTGCATCTGGCTTACTGAGGCGTAACGCCTGCACTATTTCTAAGGCTGGATTTCTTAGACTCTAATATTCTACGTCTCTTTTCCCTCTCAGGCATTTGTAGAAGAAATTTTTTAGGCCCCCAAGTTACTAGTGTGTATCTTCAATTACATATGAATATATAGAGGCATCTGTTATATTTCCTCTGTTGTATTTTAATCGAGTTATCATTTATGTCAAACTGTTGTGAGCTTAGAGGGGTACAGGGCCTTCCTGGGGCCCAGTGAAACTTTAGGGAGGGGCTGAGTAGGTCCAGATGAGAACATACATTCTCTTGTGACATACATCCAGGAGGGGGCCTTCTATAGAGTCATTTGCATATGAGTATAACTGGGGGAACGGGCTTTGTTCAGCGCCTTTCTGCAGAGAAGCCTGGAGATCCCCTTTGGTCTTCAATAAATTTCTTAATTCAGAGCTGACTACTCTCGTCTTTTCCTGAACTACAAGATCCATCTTCAACACATTTCAGTCTCCTGAACCATCAACAAGGCCTGTTGTAGCCAGTATTCCATAGACTCCTCTCCAGCAGGAGTCGGACTGACGCCAGAGAAGACTCTAAGGCGGCGGTAACTGTGGCTCTCTGTCTGCCTCTTGTTAACTTGGCCCATTACTTCAGCCATCGCATGCAGAACTGACCCCTCAGACTCTTGTTGAGGGCTGGACGAGACACAAAAACTTTGTAAATCAGTTATACTTTTACCTTCTGCGATCAACAGATTTTTCAGCTTGGTAGAAAAATCCTCAAGAGCAGGTGGAATATGGGTGGCTACCACGACTCCCCAAACCACATCACTCTCTGTAGGCCGGATTTCAGGAGGAACTAACTGAGGGTCTATTCTCTCCCTGCATTCACACAGAACCATCAAACCATCGGCCTCACTGCTAAAAAATCTTTCTCTTACTCTCACTCACCCCCAGCAGTGAACAGTATGCAGTGAATCCTCTATCTGTCCCACTGCAGTATCCTCACTGACACCAACAACTAATATGGCATGGTCTACATTAACATTTTCGCCCCTGCACCATCTTAGCAGCTTTGACTGAAACATTTAGTATAACTTAGGCTCCATGACTTCAGACTCAAAATTTCCCCCCAATAGGCTATGCGTTAATCATGGTATCTCCCTTTTTAACAATAAAACAAGAACAGCAGGAAACAAGACAATGAGTGCTCAAACCTTCAAATAAGATCCCAGCTGTGCCTCCATTTTTTGTAGCTCCCCCTTGCCACATTAATGGGCATCACACTTCAAATATTCCCTTCTGGGGCGCCCTGAGTTCTGTTGAGATATAATCTCTACAAAGAAAGGATGGTCACTTAAACCCAGAGCTACCTGCAAATAATCTTAGAAAATAAACAGCTCTGATTAAAGCAGCACACCAAGACAGACTTAAAAATCCACAGGCTTTACTTAAAACCCACAATTAACAAAACAGTGTACTCTCTAAGCAAAATCACATTTCTTGTAAACTTATATTCTAGCCTCCCTTTTATGTTAAACTCGAAAATAGTATAGATAAACAATACACTTTCTATACCCCAGTGTAATCAAAAATACTGTCCAAACTCACAGTTCACGAACACAGTACTATTTACAATAATCCTCTCTGGACGTGTATAAACCAAATAATGTCTGTCTGTCAGTCAGTCAAGCACCTAGGCAAAAAGTCAGCACACACAGTGAACTCGTTGAAGGCCTGATACGCTGCTTGGGTGTGTGGTGGCCGAAAACAAAATGGCCCCTTCACTCGGATGAGCACAAATAAAATGGCATGCCCGTTACCTCATAGTAGTGCTAGTAGACAGGAAAACTCAGTCCTGACGTTCAGGGTAGATGTAGCAGGATAGCAGTGCTGACCCATCGGGACCCAGCCACTGGCTGTAGATGGGTAAAACGGCTGCACCGCCTGCTCGCTGTAGAGGGTGAAAACGGCTGCACCGCCAGCTCGCTGTAGAGGGAGAAAATGGCTGCACCGCCCGCTCACTGTAGAGGGTGAAAACGGCTGCACCGCCCACTCGCTGCACCCAGGCCCTGGGTGCAGTCACCGTGGACCTTACACCCCTTGTTGCTTTGGACTTGGTTTTTGCCCCCGGATGTGTTCCCCACAGTGTATGTTATGTGTCACAGTGTGTTTCGTGCTTTGTACCCCTAGAGTTCCCTAGCATGTTTTCTTAGCCTTGTATGTCCTGTAGTCCATAGTTGTTTCATAGTGTTTTCGTGTTTTCCCTCCGCCCCCCTTCGCTAGGGACGTTGCCCGGTTGTTGTGCCCGTGTCACACCAGGAGGTGTTCTTAGAGGGAGGGTGATGTGACGATGGTTCCCGTGTCTTATTTCTTAGCCCTACCTCTTACTCAGGGGGGTTGAAATGGAGCGGCGCTAGGTCTCGCTCCTCAAGAGTGAACTTTCGGGGTCATTCATTCGAAATCCCATTGAACAGGGTGTGCTAAGCCCCGCGATATTCAAGACGCATCTCCTTTGAAGAGTGGCCAAACGGCAAGGAGCAATTTAGTAAGTAATTGGTCTTACCTCTTGCACGGTTTGGACGCTTCTGTCGACACATCACTGGAGAATAGAAGTGCGTGGTCTTAGTCAACGCGTTGGGCTCACCATCTGATGTTGGCGAGTGTCGACATGTCTTCAAGGAGAGGTCAGAATTACACCGTAAAGTATTTTAAAAAGTTTTATTTAACAGAGAGAGAGAGATGTCTATATGGAGATAGGGTCCCCCAGAAGATCTGGGATCCCAAGTCAGAGACAGGCAAAGCAGGCAGAAGAAGCAGGCAGCAGTCTCAGGGCCTCAGAGCAAGTCCCCCTGAATCTACTCTGACCAAAATCACAAAAGTACTGACATTTATAGCAGGTATCCAAAAAGTGTACGTGTCCATACAATGGAACCAGTTTCAGCCAGTTGTGACCTCAGTAGCCAAAAGTCTGGGTTCTGACGGAAGTGTCCTTGAAAGGAGATTAATATAGAAATAAAGCAAAGTTATGAGCGTTGAGTTAATCGCGGTACGTGTATGTGTGAAATCACTATGTGTGTGTGTGTGTTTAACTCACTATGTGTGTGTGTTAACCCATTCTAGCCAGCTTGTGTGTCAGAGGGCCTGAGGCGTAGAATAGTCTGGCTTGATTGATGTTTAGGCGCAGGAGAAACGTCAAAAGAAAAGGTAAAAAGACTCCTAGACTTTAGAGACCTTGGGCCTGAGTGCCGAATTCAGGCCGAATACAACAAACCTTTTACGTGCTAGTCAGCACTTAGCAGATACTGACGTGACTGCATGCAGATATAGAAAACACATTCCATTTACACTTGTATTGAATGTGGTCAAAATAGCAATCCAGTCACAATGCATATGTTTAAACCTGGCCTTTTATGTGGTCAAGTGAAATCCAAACATGATCCAATCATGGAAATGTGAGGTGTAAACGGCCTCAGTGAAGGGCATTTCTTCCTCCACTTTGCACATGGGCTAACCTAAATTGGCTGTATTGAGCTCTGCTTGCCTGGCTTTCTTTTCTCTTTAATGGCTATTGTTTTATAGATCTATGCCTCTATGCCTCTATTGCTGCCTCCTCTGGTGTGGAATTGATCCATGCAAGTAGATCAATTAAAGCTTAGAGCTTGGGAGCAGAGAAGTATTGACCTTCTCTTCCACTGGTTGACAGAAGTCAAAGAGGCTGCGCAAGTTCAGTCATTAGATGTGAATTATAGACAATATTATAAAACACTTGACATCACTTCTTTCTTCCATACACATCTGACAGACAACTCAAGCAAACATTACTCTTAACTTAGTTTTGGCAAATTATGGTTGAAGCATGCCATAACCTTTAGAATTCCTGAACTGCAAGCCACTTTGCTTCTCTTTTCTACTTCACAAGTATGCCACAGAAATTTCACAGATGTAGGAAATGTATTATTAGCTCAAATTATTGATTCTCCACCAGAATATATAGGAGTCAGCTGAGGGCTGATATCAGCATGAACTGTTGTCCAGCAACTGGTTCAGGCAGGATGCAGCAATTAACCCATAAAAGCTCTTCTTAATTGCGCTGTTAAGAAGAGTTTTACTTGAAATAGGGGATTTAGGTAATTATAATTATGTAAATGAGCATGGTAACATTATCGCAGCAGAGAAGTGACTTCACCTTTCTGAGCAGGAAGCTGAATCACTATAAGACAACATTTATTAGCTACACGAGACAAACATAAAACACATAAACATAAACTAAAAGAAATGTGAAAGATGATGATGTAATGGAATTGATAAACTTGCTAAAAGTTACTGAAAGTTCCTGAACAGCGAGCTTCATGAAACAACACAACTTCAGTCATTAATATAGGTTAGCTTGCATGTAGGCAACCTTTGCACCAAAATTATCAAATTGGAAAAATACTCATTCAAAGGGTTGGAGTGAAGTTGGCCTTCAGCAGGATGGGATGAAGATTGGGGCTTTTTGAAGTTCAGGGTGCGTGTTCAGAGTTCTTTCAGGATAGGATGCAGGTTGGAGCGTCTTGGAGTTGAGCAGTGTGGAAGTTGGAGAGAGGGACCTTGGAGAGTCCCAGATGTTGCTCTTGGTCCTGGAGCTCAGGTGTCGGTGAGGTCATCTGAGGTCCCTCCCTCTGCCACTCTTCGTCTTGCTCGGCTGAGCTTAGCTCTGTGTTCTTCTTCCTTCTTCTTCTTTTGCATCTCCCTGGCTGGAGTTTTTATGCTCAGAGTCTGGGGGGGCTGTGTCCCATTCCCCAAATGCTAGCCAATCAACAGGCCAGACAGTCATAAAGGGGGTCTTCCTTTCTGGGTGGAAGGAGCCACCTCATGTCTCTGTTTAAGTGTGGAACTTATTGGCAGAAATAAAGTCTCTAATTCTTGTACAGTCGGTAACCAGATATTAATTCTTGTAATTTTGGTTCCGTTGTGATCTAGCAGTCACATAGATACCAAGCATTATAAACTTTCCACAAACATTTCACAGAATATGGCTTAATTTACCTCTATATTCTAATTTAATAGGGCATGCTCGGTTTTCCCTGCGCAACCCCAGACCTCCACAACATCCTGGTCGCTGTTGGTACTGTGGCCAGTCTGATCACCGATCAGATGAGTGCCCTCGGCAGTCGGGGAAAGTCTAGGCCCACTCCCGAAGAGGGGTTCTGGGGTGGGCCCAACACTGAACCCCGCCAGCTCAGGACTGTTCCTG
>JBBPDA010109340.1:0-10375 GCA_037974385.1 Arnoldichthys spilopterus
GATTGCTTGGCTCTGATTGGCTAGTCACTGCCATCTGGTGCAGCAGTGCGACTGTGCTGCTTCCTGTAGCTCAGCTGAATGTCCCCCTGTCAACCCGCTGGATGGATTTCATACGTGGCACACAACCAGTGTGGCTCCTGAGAGGGTGCCGTCTATGTTTGGGCTTAAAATAACAATATTATGAGAGATAAACAGTGACCCTGAGTTGAGTACACAGAAATCGGTCCGGTGGCCACGCTGGCTCAGCTCTGCCTGGAAACTACAGAACACTTTTTTTTCTCTGTGCTCCCCCAAAATAAAGGGCATCATATTATCGTTTTATGCAATGTTCAGAAACAATTAAATGCCTGTGGTTTATGTTCTAAAGCCCAGGTAAAGCCTGATTGTGCCAGAAGAATGTTGTGTTCTTAGGTCAACGTATTGGTGAACTGAGGTCAGTTATGGGTTTACTCAATTACAATAGGCACTACATTTCTGATTTCTCTGAAATTGCCAAACCACTAAAAAAAGAGGGGACATGGTTAGCAAAAACTGCTGATTGGTGAGAGGAAAGGGATGAAGCCTTTACAACCCTGAAAACATCCCCAGCCTGTTCTCCAGCTCACAAACGTCCTGATATGACCAAGCACTTTCACTTGTGGTTTCATGTCAGCCCGAATGCCTATAACTGTGTTTTATCTCAGCTACAGCCCAACGACAACTCTTACTCCACCCTTATGCCATCATCCATGAAAGGCCAATCAGACTGTTTACTGGCCCTGGACTGTGCAGAATGGAGTCTAAAGGCCACAGAACTGGTGGTGCATCACAACCACGTGTTCATTCATCCTCCACGCAGGTTCCTAAGACTGTTATCTGACGCCTCCATCAGAACCATCTCCTGCCAGCGACGGGCTAGATGTGAAGCCTCCCTCTTTGCCCCCAACTTCACTAGGGTGTGCTGCTGAAAAGGGAGTGAGACTGAATCTTATTTCCTCTGGATTAATCATAACTGGTGGTGCACAATTGGCTGAATTGTGCTGACCTGACTTTTTGTCATAGCTGCAAAAAATTCCTATCAATATTTACACTGATGGTGCTTGTTGTCATGGGTTAATTCATAACTTTTCTTCAGTCTGGAAGAAACATGGATACTTGACCTCTGGAGGTGCTCACTTAGCACAGCAGAAGTTGATTTTTCAAACTGTGGAAAAATGTCCCAAATGCCTAAATGTTTTAGTAATCAAAATTTTTGTCATTTTTTTATTTTAGCTTGGACACCTAGGTCCACACTACACAGCACAGCTGATTAAAAACACATGGTGGTGGGCAACTCTTTATTCAGACTGTAAACACAAAAATTCCAGGTGTATCATATGTTTGAAAAATTAAACCTGATTTCATCTTAATGTCATGCCTCACATTCCAATTAGCGATTAAGTTTTCATTAAACATGAAAGTGTCTGGAACATGGCCCTTATCAAGTCCAGCTCATAACTCATAACATCAACTAACACAGCTCAGACTTTTTTTCTGTTTCTTCTGTCTCTAAACATTAAGATTCCTCCACAGGTTTAGGTTATGGACCCCCTGCACAATGGAATCTCCTGTTTCCCACATATATATAAATTTATTCTGACTGTTAACTAATTATATTTCTCTCAACGTTTTTCTGTGTCTCTCTGACAGATGCTGATTTAGGAGAGGCCCGACTGCCCTACTGTCCCCAGCGCTTTAAGAGGGAGCGTTCTGTTTTCTGATCCCTGACATGGACAATTTGTGATGTGGACCATCCCTGACGTGGACCTGTGCCAAGGATCTCTCTCTCTCTTTCAAGAGAGATGCAAATTGAAACTCTGCGCTCCTGCTTAACCTTTTCTTGAGGATCCTTGATTGATTGATCAAATTTTAATTTGAAATTGCTCTCTTTTTTAAATAAAACCTTTAAAAATAATTTTGGTGAATCCTGACATCTCCTTGAAGACATGTCGGCGCTCACTAACATCACTTTCAATAATCATTTATTACTTTATTAATAACTGAAATTATGATGATGATTATTATTATTAACAGTTCTATTGTTCTTCTTTAACTGTGTGTTGTTACTTTTCTGCTCTAATCTCATCCATCAAATTTGCTTTACTGTTCTTGCTGCTTATGTGCATCTCTGGGTCTGTGTCCTCTTAACAGTCTCAAAGTCCTGAAAGTGTCAGTGTCTTAAAGAGGGATGTGGCTGTGTACGTGTAGGAAGACGTGTAGTTGCCGAGTTTGTGTTACAGGACATTTCACTATTGTTTTTCTTTGTGATTGTGAAGACACATTAGTAGCCCATCACTGTTGCTTATGTCTGGTGGGGTTCTCAGGTCTGTGTGCTGACTGTTATGGTACCCCTTCCTGAGGACAGTGCCGCCCAGTCTTGTGTTCTGATGTAGATGCCGGTGGTCCTGAGCTGCAGGTTGATGTTACGTCCCTCAGCTTGGACAGGGTTTCAGCCGAGACGCTGCAGGACGTTGGGCCTCCATCAGCTGAGAGTCCTGAACCAGACAAGAGTGGAAGGAGCAGCGAGCAGCTTCTGGGTGAGTAAATGAGTAGAAACGATGGAGAAGACACAGGTGGGGTGAAGTGCTGATATTTATTGTTGTTAAAACAGAAGTCCATGCTCAGAAGGCCACGCTTGCTGGAGGGGAATCTGAGGACGAAGTCATTCTGCTTCTAATGAGTATCGACCTGGATGACCCCAAGATTGCAAACGCCTGACCACTGACTGAGTAAAAGTAATGTGAAAACTGAGGCAAAAATTTCTTATTGGGTTTAATAGGATTCTTGCCAAGGCGCTGTAAAGCTTTTCCAAACTAGATACCGTTGCTAAGGAAGTGTGAATAGATCAAATTCTTTAACACTGTGAGAGAAATCAGTGCTAAATGTACACGCAAACCTCTGAGTGAATAAATGGACCAAACGCTTGTCAAACCTAGACACAGCTGCTAAAGAAGTGTGGATTTGTGGGCGGAGCATGTTGTAATGGCATTTTTTAAAAATAAAACAACAGAAAGTTCCTCTTTATGTCGTCTAACAGTGTGACCTTTGAACCACAAACAATAATATATGTAATATATGTACAAACAAGCTGAGTAAAAACAGCATGTGAGCTTCTCCAACCCACCTCCATTAGTAAAGGCCCTGAACACAGATACTATAACAAAGATACAGCTGGACAAATGACTATTATTCAAGTTCATACAGGACAAGAAAACTGAGCGGCTCCTCAGCAGAAGGACCAACGCGTGCACACGCTCATAACAAAACAAACACACAAACACATACACACACACACAAACGCAGACATACAAACGCTCATGAAAAAAAAACCCACAAAAACACACACACTGACCTTTGACCCTGAACTCTCAACTGTACAGTAGTTAATTCTAATCATTGTAAATAATAAAAATTGTAAATCATTAACATTGTTGTTTTTTTATTTTAAACACCTTAAAACCAGCAGACACACACACACACACCATCATCTGTAGAAAAGCTTAATGCTGGTTAAAATAAAGAGACAAAGAGATTTTGCTGTTTTAGTGAAGCTCTTATAGCCATTGTGTGCTACCAGTCGTCCAGTAGGTGATTTATTGCTAATAACTGGTTTATGCACAAAAAACTGATTAGATATGAACAAATATGAAGACAGTTCAAACATGAAGCTGCCTCCAACTTCATTGTCCCCCACACACACCTGTTTTGGCTTTTTGGACCAAACACTGTAGAAAATCTTTCCTAGATGTTCCTGCTGTGAATGGATTATCTCTGCATAAAAACGAAAAAAGAAGTCAGACTGCTACACCTCAATGGTGAACATCATCCTGGAGCAGTTTGACAGTACAGCAATTATAAATACGGTCATTGAAACAGCGGGAAATGAGCTGAACTTGGGAACCAAGGCCCTCACCCCTGGATCGACACAGAAGGGAGACATGTCACACATACTGCACTCTCTATGCCAGAAACTCAGCTTGCTGGTCCCTAAAGATGTTGAGTGTAAAAACCGTCCTGGGTCTTTGTTTTATACTGAGGATATGGATGGACAAATAATGATGGCTGCTTCACAACTGGTCAACAAGTTTGTGAATGAAATGAAGTTCTTGTTGATAAAGATCTTCCAAGAAGAGGCGAAAAAGAAATGCCTTTCACTTAAAGTTAGAAAGGCAGTGATCAGCGGCATCTGCACTGCTATGATGGAAGTCAAGAAGTCAGTGAAAAAGTGTGCTGGCAAATCCAGGCCAAGTACTTCTGGAGGCCTTCTGATGAGGATGAACTTCCTTGATTACCATGGAGGGATGTTAAAATCAGCACCAAAATCTGAAGAAATTGCTGCAGAGTGGATCTCAGACATTCTACAGATTGTGTTTGTTATAGAGAACGCTTTAAAAGGCTTACAGGTTCCCCACCCTCCAACTGTGGATAAAGTATGGGGAAACTATTTAAGGATCAAGGAAAACATCCCTTTAAAACACTGACTTGCTTCCAATCAACAACTAAAATACCAGCAGCCAAAGCAGGAGAGTGCAAACATAAAAACCTCACCAAGTGACAACACAAGTTATTTCTGCCATCACAAGAACACTGCCATCACCAATGAAATGCCAGAAATGAGATTCAAGCATCTTCATCAGAGGAATTTCACCATCAAGTGGTTCTGACTGTGCTAATGGCATATGATAAAGCTCAAGAGAAATCAACCAAGAGGGACATTTCAGCAAAGAAAAGCCTGACTGCTATCAGTGCAAGGAAATGGTTATCAAGACAAGAAAAACTTTCCCAGTGAAGGAATCCTGGAAAAGATGGAAGGAACACCCTTAGGACATGTGGAAACATTCACATAGACATTTTCACTTTGCTGCTCCAGTAACTGAAACATTCCCAAGGAATGGTGTCAGTGCTGTTAAGATTGCACAAAGTATCAGAAGTAAGGAAGGAATATCGAGGGATGTAGATCAGGCCTGCATCAGAAAACTGAAAAATTGCTCAGCTGGTCTTGATCAATATTTGCATTGCTTGTAACTCAGAACATTGACTGAAATCTGTGCCAAGACTGTGCACTGTCTAAACCTGCAACTGTTAAGTAGTGATGTCAGTTGTTGAGCAATTTTCATAACCTTTCATTCAAGACATGCCCATGAAGGCCAATAAATGACTATTACCATTCATTACTGTGACTCATGGCTTCATTCTATTTTTGAACACAAGCAGCATTCTTCTTCTCATAAGAGGCTGCTAGAAATGAAAAGCTTGATTATGACTGAACTCTACTGATTTCACTCATAGCTGGGTGAACCAGAGTCTCCACTTGCAATATTATCACCAACTGCAATGTTTTTTTTTTACTTTGAGCTCCAAATAGACCCAACAGTCTTTTTGTCAAGCTAAGTTTTTTTTGCTGTGTGAGACAGTGGAGGATCCTGGGGGGGTGCACCTGCTTTACTTCCGCCTATACTCCAAACAAGACCAAGAGCACAATTGAGCCAGATGTGTGCTCTATCCACTCTGGCTGCGACACTTTCTTTTATTCTCCTGTTGTGCTATTTTTAATTAGCTTCACGTTAGCTTAACCATGAATTCTGAATCAGAATTTACTTCTTGACCATTCACGTTGAACTTACCTACCGTGCATGGTCTAATATTCAGTTTTTTTCTTTCTCTTTTGAACATCATTAGTAGTTCACCACAGCTTTTCTAAAACATTTTACTACTAACCATTATCCTCTCTCAGCAATCTTTACTTTAATCTACCCTGTAATTCTAAAACCCTTTCTGTTGTCCTGTCACTGCCTGCTGTCAGCCAGATGAGGATGGGTTCCCCTTTTGAGTCTTGGTTCTTCTCAAGGTTTCTTCCTAATACTCTTAGGGAGATTTTCTTTGCCACTGTCACCTTTGGCTTGCTCATCAGGGGTATGGGCTCAAGTTTCTCTTAAGCTTAAGATTTTTGACTGTTGCTGTATACACCAATCAGCCACAACATTAAAACCACTGGTGAATGAATACCATTGATTTTCTCATTACAATAGCACCTGTCAATGGGTGGAATATATTAGGCAGCCACAGATTGCTCAGAGTGCCCACACTGAGTGTAAGCACCTACAATGGGCACCTATCAGAACTGGACCATGGAGCAATGGGGAAGGTGGTTTGATTTGATGAATAACAGTTTCTTTTACATCATGTGGATAGTGGGGTGTCTTTTATCAGAGGAAGAAATGGAGCCAAGATGCAGTATGGGAAGAAATCAAGCAGAGACAGTCTAATCCTCTGCACAGTGTTCGGTATTCAGCAGGGATAATGCACCCTGACACACTCCAAAAATGAATAATTTAATGTTATGGCTGATGGAACAGAAAAATAATCACGCAGTCCATGTTTTAATACTTGCACATATTTACAGAGAAGACTCTTTCCACTCTGCCTTAAACTCAGGTCTATGGCGCAGCAAACACACACCTTGACTTCAACACCTGTCAGGCCTATTGGTATAGCAGTCAGGGCACATACTAGATTACATTACATTGGTGAAAGTGACGGTTTGTCATTGTGAACACACTCCAGCACCACAATGAAATGCAACCTCTGCATTTAACACATGCTAAAGTATAGGCAGAAGTAATACGTGCACATGTAGAGCAGCAGGCAGCTATCAACAGCGCCCAGGGAGCAGTGTAGCAGGGTACCTCAGTAGTGCCCGGGCTGGGACTCAAACCTGCAACCTTCAGGTCCCAAAGGCTGTGTGCTAACCACTAGGCCACCACTGCCCCCTAAATGTGAGGCTTATACCATTGAGCCACAGCACAGGACTAGATTGGAGTCTTTATTGTCATTGCACAAAATACAAGAAGGTTTGTAGCAATCCCACAAATCCTACTGCATTCAGAAATAACAGACATAATGAAAAAGGGAACAGAACGATATTGAACAACAGTAAACAAGGACAGTTCACAATACTATAACACAATTATAAACACTCAGTGTCAGTTATGGCACTCTGTCTGAGAAGTACGACTGAGGGATGAGTGAGGGATGCCTGTATGGAGGCAGTGTGACAGAATGAGATTCCTACGAGCATAAATGTTTGATCAAGTTGCAGGTTTGGGACCCATGGACAGAGGTTTGAGGCCAGGTGGGGTGACTTTTCCCTCCCTTCACTACACAACTTGGATTGTAAATGAAATAGACATATTGAATTTATTGTATGTGAAATGTTTTTATGTGAATCATTGCTAAAGAGGAAAAATACATAAATCATTAATCTAATTGTGATTTATTATGTGTGATTATTGTAGGAGAATGGAAGCTATTGCTCATTAATGCATAATGGATATTTAAAGTACTTAAGTTAGATTAATAACTCTTACATGGTCTTTTAAAGACACATGGTTTGACTGGGTTTAATAAGTAAATGATGTTGTTGTTCAGGTAAACACCTGGAAGGATGTAGTTAGAAACAGTAATTCTGAGGTGTCAACACTAAGTTAAGAGTAAACCCTGAGCTCTACCAGGCCACTGCAGCAGCCACTAAGACTCACAGGACAGCTGTGGTTTCTAATAAAATCGCCACAGCAGCTGAAGAGAGCGAAGCTGGGAGTGTAGAGCTGAAACAAGCTCCTCTGGAGAAGCAAGAGGTCAACACCAGGGGTCAATGTAGGGTCCAGTGTAGTGACGGGAGTGAAGTTCACCTCCACCTTCTTGACATTTCCACATTAACCTGTTCAACCAAGACTTAGCTGTGTTGGACACAGAAATGGTAAATTCTTCAAAGCATTCAGATAAACACACACACACACACACACACACAAACAAAACACGCTCATAAAAAACAAAATAAACACACCAACACACACATGTACACACTCATAAAAAAATAACACACACACACATACACCAAACACACACACACATACACATACACACTGACCTTTGACCCTGAACTCTCACCTGTACAGTAATTATTCTAATCATAAATAATAAAACTTATAAATCATTAAAGTTTTTTCACTAACTACCACTAATCAGGCTGATCCCAGCACTGAGAGGCTCCGCCCACTCTGTTTACTGTTACACACACACACACACACACATACACCATGATGAATATTACCAGCTTGTTCTGAGGATAAATCATTGGTTCAACTTTAATATAAATATTACATATGTAAATATAACCAATCAATCAATCAATTAATGGTCGATGGCGTCTTAGACACTTCAGTACACATAAAATACACATACGGTACAATATGGTATATTGATGTACATTATATACAGAGGAGTGTGTAGTTCACACTATAGCATATACACAGTATACTGTGTGCTTGTGTGGTGCAGTATGATATACAGTATAGAATATACAGTACAATATACAAGAACATACACTTACACACAGCATATAGACTTTTATACAAATGTCCTCATACACACAGTAGACAATATACAGTATATACACAATATACAGTATAAACTATGTATTATACAGTATATAATAAGCAGTAGTCTATACAGTGCACAATGGACAGTACAGTTACAGAACAATATATACAGTGTATGTGACATAGGGCATATACAGTGAAGTGAAAGTGATTATTTGTCATTGTGAACACACTCATCACAACAACGACATGTCACCTCTGCATTTAACCCATCACATGTGCACACGTGGAGCAGCAGGGAGCTATCAGCAGCGCCCAGGACACAGCGTAGGGGGGTGGTACCTTGCTCAAGGGAACGTCAGTGTTGCCTGGGCTGGGACTTGAACCTGCAACCTTTAATTCACAAGGACAATGTCCTCACCACTTGGCCTCCACTGCCCAAAGAGCGACTGCCCGTGTCAGTCATTGCCTAAAGTTTAAAAAAAAGGACAAAAGTGTTGGTTTCATTATGTTTCGCTGCTTTGTTGTTTTAAGATCTTTTGTCAGATGTTTCTATGGTAACTGAAGATAATTACAAATATTTCATAAGTTTCAATGGCTTTTTTTTGACAATTACATTAAGTTTATGCAAAGAGCCAGTGTTTGCAGTGTTAGCCCTTCTTTCTTTAAGACCTCTGAAGAAAAAAACATCCGCTCTCACCTGTACAGCACACATTCCCATCACACAGCCAAACACACTGATGGGGGGAAGATCTACCACTAATCAGGCTGATCCCAGCACTGAGAGGCTCCGCCCACTCTGTTTACTGTTACACACACACACACACACACACACACACACACACACACACACATACACCATGATGAATATTACCAGCTTGTTCTGAGAACAAATCATTGGTTCAACTTTAATATAAATATTACATATGTAAATATAACCAATCAATCAATCAATTAATGGTCAATGGTCGATGGCGTCTTAGACACTTCAGTACACATAAAATACACATATGGTACAATATGGTATATTGATGTACATTATATACAGAGGAGTGTGAAGTTCACACTATACCATATACACAGTATACTGTGTGCTTGTGTGGTGCAGTACGATATACAGTATAGAATATACAGTACAATATACAAGAACATACACTTATACACAGCATATAGACTTTTATAAAAATGTCCTCATACACACAGTAGACAATATACGGTATATACACAATATACAGTATAAACTATGTATTATACAGTATATAATAAGCAGTAGTCTATACAGTGCACAATGGACAGTACAGTTACAGAACAATATATACAGTGTATGTGACATTGGGCATATACAGTGAAGTGAAAGTGATTATTTGTCATTGTGAACACACTCATCACAACAACGACATGTGACCTCTGCATTTAACCCATCACATGTGCACACGTGGAGCAGCAGGGAGCTATCAGCAGCACCCGGGACACAGCGTGGGGGGACGGTACCTTGGGGAACCTCAGTGTTGCCTGGGCCGGGACTTGAACCTGCAACCTTTAATTCACAAGGACAATGTCCTCACCACTAGGCCTCCACTGCCCAAAGAGCGACTGCCCGTGTCAGTCATGGCCTAAAGTTTAAAAAAAAGGACAAAAGTGTTTCATTATGTTTCGCTGCTTTGTTGTTTTAAAATCTTTTGTGAGATGTTTCTATGGTAACTGAAGATAATTACAAACATTTCAATGGCTTTTTTTTGGACAATTACATTAAGTTTATGCAAAGAGCCAGTTTTTGCAGTGTTAGCCCTTCTTTCTTCAAGACCTCTGCAATTTGCCCTGGCATGCTGTCAATCAACATCTGGGCCAAATCCTGACTGAGGGTAGCCACACACATACACACACACACACAAATATATAACCTATTCATACATACATACACACGTGGACAAAATTGTTGGTACCCTTCAGTCAATGAAAGAAAAACTCAAAATGGTCAC
>JBBPDA010109341.1:0-10373 GCA_037974385.1 Arnoldichthys spilopterus
TGCCCGGGCCGGGACTCGAACCTGCAACCTTCAGGTCTCAAAGGCAGCGTCCTAACCACTAGGCCACCACTGCCCACTGTTGTAGGCATCAACGCCTGGTTCCATTCAGCACCACTGTAAAGAAACCCTGAGTTCCCCTCAATGAGCCATGAGGCATTTGGGTGGAGTTCCCCTTTAACCCAGCCCAATGTCACAGGCTCGAGCACTTCCCAGAATAAACAAACAAACAAACAAACAAACAAACAAACAATGCACAGATACGTATTGCCTCACACATCAGAGAACATGAGCACTCAGGATGATCTCACCCATCAGCTGGAGGGGCAGGAAGACACGGAGAGGGGAGGGGGAAGGAGAGGGTGGGAGTGTTGGTGGGGGGTGGGGGCGGGGGGGTTAGCGAGAGGAACCCGGATGCTGATGCTGCTCGGATGGGTAGAAGGAAGAGACACGGAACGGGAGGATAAAAAGAGAGAGACAGAAGAGAAGCGAAGCGAAGGGAAGGAGGGAAGGGAGGAGTAGTGGCTTGCGACCCAAGGCGCACGGAGCGAGGGCGTGCGAAGCTGACGACTCGGCGTGTCCACGCGGGAGAGAGAGAGAGAGAGAGAGAGAGAGAGAGGGGGAGAAAGAGCGATGGAGATGGAGATGCGGCGATAAAGCGGCGGGCGAGGGACGCAGGGAGGGAGAGAGGGAAAGACGGAGCGAGGAGAGAAGGGCTCGTCGCGCCGAGATGCTGGACTGAGACGTTTGTTCTTGTTATTTTCCTCATCGCTGGGGGATTTTACGCGCTGCTGCCTGCTGCACTCCCCCAGCTCCGGCCATGGGACGCGCGCTGTAGGATAATAAAAGGGGGGGGACAAAATATTTATATTTAAATGTATATATACAGAGAATAATTATCCGGATTAGCATTTCCATGCACATCCACACCTCTCTCTCCAGCCATTTCCTCCTCCAGTGTCACTGCAGAAAGGGGGGCTCACATTTGGGGCTGGCAAACATGGACCAGGTGCTATGCATCAGATGACAGGTTTTTTTTGGGGCTTTCCAGAGGAGACAGCTAGCAACAACGTGCCCCCTGAACTAGGTCAGTCACCACTTTTTTTCCTGCCCATTTTCTCAGCTCCTCGGACGCGCCGGGGGCTCGCGACGCGTCCGCCCGCTCCGTCCCCAGACCAGCCGCCTCCCGCTGCGTTCAGCAGCCCCTATTCTCATCATCACAGGCTCATCTAGTCCTGCTAGCATCCTGTATCATCTTTCACCTGCCGTCCTGCGCCTAGCCGAGCTGTTCTTACAGTAGCATTAGGCTAATATTGCTAACAGCACCATCATTATCGCGTCTGTCCGCCTGCTTTGCCCGGGACACGCGAGGCCCTGCGTTTTTGCCCCTTTTCTCTCTCTCTCTTCTTTTTTTCCTGATTAACGCCGGTTTATTTGCACCGGAGAGAGCAGCAGGAGCAGATGTTTGGGAGCAGCAGGCCACGGCCCTGACGTCAGAACTACACTACCCATCAGCCCCTGCGCGCACGCCTGGCGCCTGGGGCATGTTGCTGCGGCGCTGCTGCTCGGACAGACAGTGAAGTTTTTTTTCTGCATCACGTCGTAGTTAAAAGGAGAAATAAATAAATAAAAACAAAACAAAAACAAAAAAAAACGCGACATGTCCAGCAAGGAGGTTTCGGGGAGTACACCGGCCCAGTATGTTGGGCCTTACCGGCTGGAGAAGACGCTGGGAAAAGGCCAGACAGGTTAGTGCATCACTCCTTACAGTCTCTGCTTCGGTTCAGCGTCACTTGGTGCTCTGAGCGCTGATTGGCTGCCGTTTACATGGCTGCCGCTGATGCTGGCGATGCTGCTGCTGCTGCTGATGCCCTGCACACTGAAGCAGAGTGATGCTCTTGCTTCACCGTCCCTCTTTCTGACGTGAGCAAACTGTGTTGCGAGGTGTGGGTGCGGGGGCCGATATTTACAGATACACATATGCCAATATTGATTTCCGTGCCCAGTCCTTAGGGGGTCCGAGACCACTCGTAAGCCTCGACGGCAAAATGTTGTGGGGTCTCGACTGAAAAATATTCAGCTAAAAATGTTCAGCTCGTCAAATTTACTCCACAAAAAACTGTTCAGTTTCTCTCTCTCTCTCTCTCTCTCTCTCTCTCTCTCTTTCTCTCTCTCTCACTCTCATATCCCGCCCCATCCCCCCAGCCGACAAAAATTTTTCATAGAGTAGGGGGTATCCCCCCAGGTGCCACCAGCTGTTTGGCACCCCCAAGATGCCAATACATAAACACACAGATCATATGTGTCTGCAGTAGAATTGTGAAGAGAGGTGTGATGGGTTTCCCTACTGGATCATGGTTCCTCGCCTCCGTCGCCTTTGCTCGCTCATTAGGGGCTCGGACCCGGATTCTGTAAAGCGGCTTTGTGACAACGTTTATGACAATTGAACTGAAATGAAAGGTGTGGTTTATGCGGGGGTTACCGATGCGCTCCAGCGAATCACAGGCAGACATTTTAGCACAGAACTCTCATTTTATTTACCACGCAAACCCACCGGTGAAGCTACACATGAGGGTTCATCTGTAACGCTGTAAAGTAGTGGCAAATCTGCAAAAAATGTTGTTCATATTTTGCCCCAAAACTCTGGAACACAGTACCTATAGACGCACTAAATATTTATAACAGAAAGTGTAAAACACATCTCCTCCCTTCATCCTCTAACTAACCAGGTTTATTAATTTATTGTTATTTTACTGATTTATTCATTTTATTTATTTTTTTGAAGCGTCTCCCATTCATTTAACCTTTTTCTTTTTTTTACTGTAAAGCACTTTGACCTGTATTTCTTGTATGAAAAGTGCACTAAAATAAAATGTATTACTATTATTATTATTATATTATTAATTATAATATTAGTAGTATTAGTAGTATTGTTAGTATTATCATGACCTGCAAATCGATTTAAAAATATGTTTTAGGCCAAAATCTTCTCAATTCTATTGTAAAACAATGTCTCCGGAAGCATTTTTGCATCACACTCTTCAGATGTCTGGTTCCATTCACCACCACTGTGTAAAATTCAGAATTTTCACTAGAATGGAGCATGTCAAACCAAACCACTGACCGTTGACCAGAGGAGGGAGGGGTTCCCCTGCTGAGTTCTGGTTCCTCCCAAGGTTTCTTCCTCCAGCTCAGGAAGTCTTTTCTTGCCTCTGTCTTTGGCCTTTGGCTCTTCAGGGGCTCGGGCCTGTATTCTGTAAAGCTGCTTTGTGACAATGTCAGTTGTAAAAAGCGCCTTAAGCATAAAAGTGGAGTAGAATTATGAATTAAATTGTGCCGAATGACTTAATTCTGTAGAAATGATTAAAAATAGGCGAAGATTCTCTTTAACCCTCAAGAAGGGCTTGAATTTGCTTCATCATTTTCACAGGAATGAAATATTGCAGGATTACAGCGCAGCTCCTTCAGTTTACTGATGGCATTGTGTTGATTTAGTAGGTTTTATCCATGTTCACGGTTCAGACATGCTCTGAGTGCGTAGTTGGGGGTGTTCCTGATGACTTGGGTCCGGTACTTTACAGGGGTTTGGCTGCTGAACTCTGCAGACTTTCGTTCCCTTTGTTCCAGCTGTAGATAATCCGTCTAAAGAGTGTTTCCCAAATCCTGCTTATGCCCTGCCCCTGCCTCAACGCACCCAGTTTAGCTGAGGGAGGGATTGACATGACCTGATGAGTTGAATCTGGTGTGTTAACCCTTAGAAGCCATAGTCAGTGCAGGTGACGCGGCCAAACGCAGTAACTGTATCAGTGGTGTCCAGTGAACACGTAAACAGTTTTTTAAAACGATTCTAGGCTGAAGCTCAGCCGCTTGTGCACATTATGTTGTTATGACTGTGTCGTTCAAATGCAGTGTTTAAAAGGCAAAAAGCTCTCGAGCATACCAGCAGGAGTCATGTTCAGCTACTGTCATGTGCTTGTAATACCAGCTAAGGCTGTGCCATATCTTCCAAGATATACCGGCACGATTTCTGCTCATGACATGAAGTGGTGTCATAACGGTTAGGGAGTTGCCCCTGTGACCTGAAAGTCGCTGGTTCAAATCCTGGACCAGTACAAGTACCACTGAGGTACCATGAGCAAGGAACCATCCCCAAGCACTGCTCCCCAGCCACTGCCCCGCGATCCTACCAGGATGGGTTAAATGCAGATGTTGTATTTCGTTGTGGTGCACTTCGTGCTGTGCTTTGGTGTGTTCACAATGACTTTTTTGACTTTCAGTGACACAATAAATCACCTCAAATCTGGACCTTGAATCTAGATTCAGGAGATAGGACTCTTGGTGACCAATCAATTCCATCAACAGTTCAGTTCACAACTGGTGGTTACAAAATCCAGGAGGAAAATCCAGAATCTGGATTCAGGGTCCAGATGTGATGACCTCTGGTTTAGTATTTGATGGTCAGGATGTGCACGGCTCTCAGGATCTTGCGGACAACACAATAACTGGCTTGTTTTCATATTGTGATTTATATCATTACTGAATATATATGTACAGTAAGATATCGTGATATCGTTTTATCACCCAAGCCTAATATCAGTACGCTTAGCCCCAGGGAATTCCTTTAGCAGGCCGCTCTGGACAAAGGAGACGCATGGGAAAAACAGCAAACTCCACATCTCCACGCACATCTTGTCGTCACTGAACAGCATAACGAGGAGAACGCTAACGGCCAATTCTGTTAAATCGTGTGATACTGAAACTGAAAGTGACTGTTTGTCATTGTGAACGCACTCAAGCAGACAGCCATCAACAGCGCCCAGGGATCAGTGTAGCGGTGTACAGGGCCGGGACTTGAACCTGCGACCGTCAGGTCCCAAGGGCAATGTCCTAACCACTAGGCGGCCACTGAAAGCTAGGGGGAAGGGAGGGTCGCCCCACCCACCCAGAGAGAGAGTTGAGCCAGCTGTGCTTACACGGACACCTGGCCATAGATGGCTGCGGCATCATCAGGAAGCGATCTCCCAATGACGAGGTCAACGCTTAGACAGCTGCGCCAGTCGAAATCATGCGGTATTTTGGTCGATGCATCGATACAGATTGATTCATGGTTACAGCTGTTTATAAATGTTTATGGAGGTACACGCCTGAAAGTGACTGGACATCAGTATCTTTCCACAATTCCCATCAATGAAAAATGATTCCTCCCAAAAACAATGGACAAAGTCACATGAATGTGAGTAGAGCTTCGATCTGTAAAGTGAAGTGAAATGGCTTATTGGTCATTGTGAACACACTCAACCACACACAAAGTGCACCACAACAAAATGTGGCCTTTGCATTTAACCCATCACACGTGCACACGTGGAGCAGTGGGCAGCTATCAACAGCACCTGGGGAGCAGTGTAGAGGGACAGCACCTTGCTCAAGGGAACCTCAGTGGTGCCCGGGCCGGGACATAGAAAACCTAACCACAGTTCACGTCAGTGGAGGCCTTGTGGTTAGGACCTTCTCTTTATGAACTGAAGGTCGCAGGTTCAAGTCCTGGCCCGGTCACCACTGATGTGCCCTCGAGCAAGGTACCGTCCCGCTACGCTGCTCCCCGGACGCTGTTGACAGCTGCCCGCTGCTCCATGTGTGCCCAAGTGATGGGTTAAATGCAGGGGTCGCGTTTTAATGTCAATATTTACATCTTATGGCCATTTCAAGCTTAAATGTATTAAAATGTGAAAATTAAAAACATTTTATTTATTGCAAACGACCTCTCACAGCCCACCTGCAGGACCTTCACAGCCTGCCGGGGTCCACACTTTGGAAAACCCTCCTCTAGACTTTTACGAGTTAAATGAGGGGCCAGTGGGTCCCAAACCTACTCGTTTAATCCCCCTGTGTTGCTCTAATCCATCTGACTCAACTCCTCATCTCACTGAGTGTCAGACCAGGTAGACACTGAAACATGCAGAGCGCAGGTGCTCCTGGGATGGGATTTGGGAAATGCTCTTTCAGAGGGATTATGATTGGCTGGAACAAAGGGAAGACGCTACCGTACGGGTGTTAACCTCCAGTCCTGGAGGACCACAGCTCTGCAGAGTTTAGCATTCATACCTCGTTTAACACACCTGCCTCAGCTCATCACGTGCATTGAGAAAAGTGCGTAGATTAGTTCCACAGGAGTGAGATGCAGTGAGTGTGGAGTGGACTGGAAGGTGGCATTAGGCTGACATGACGGTTGCACAGGTTCTTTGGCATCTGAGGAAATTCTGCTGACAAGGCAGCAAAAATAAAAATCCCTCACACTGTGAGCATGTGCTTTATGTCAGTCACCGAACAGACCTGAAAGTGACTATTTGTCATTGTGAACACACTCAAGCACCACAGCGAAACGGGACCTCTGCATTTAACCCATCACACGTGCACACGTAAAGCAGGCGGGCAGCTATTAACAGCGCCCGGGGAGCAGTGTAGCGGGACGGTACCTTGTTTAAGGGTACCTCAGTGGTGGCCGGGCCGAGACTCGAACCTGCGACCTTCAGGCCACAAGGGCAATGTCCTAAAGACTAGGCCACCGCTTCTAGGAAAGTGTGTGTAGGTGGCGACGCCCTGTTTCACACTACACAACTGTGTGACTTGTGATCAGGGTCTCGAGGTTGTGTAGCGTGAACAAGGCATTAGCGAGAGAGAAAAGACAGCTGCTATCATGGGCTGGCTGGCGAGAGTGTAGGGGTCTCTCATGATTTTTGGTGTGGGGCTTCTTGTAGGGCCGTCTTGTGAGCTTCCTGATTGGTTGCAGCTGGTGCCCCCCAGCGGCCTGCAGCCTTGATGGACGGGGCGCTCCACCCTTTTACCCACATGCTCGGGTACTGTCCACGATAGTGGTGTTGAATTTTTTATTATAAACTGCTTGAGTTGAACTGAATATAGGAATGTTTGGAAAATTCACATGTTACTCGTTGTGAGCAGGTTAATAGAGGCAACGCATATCAGATATGTTTCATATCATATTTCAGTCTGTGAGCCGCTGATCTAGGTGTTGATTGACATCTACCGATCAGTCATACAGGCTGTTGGGGGGGGGTTACTTTGTTACATTTTGTGTCAGGATGTTAACAAGGCTGACGCTTTTTGGTCATTTTGCTAACATGGAGGTTGGCACCCACCCCATCCCCACTCGCCCCCCTCAGCTTGCCCACTGCATATACATCAGGCTTCTCTGTGTCACATCGTGCCACTGAATCACACACGTAATCACACACTCACACTCACACACCAGTGCAGGACATTGTGCAACTTTATTACATCATCCAGTGTAGCTCACAGAGCCTGCCTCGCCTCGGGCGGCCTTATTATTCCAGCTCTTAATTAAGACAGGCTTAAACGAGGGTTTAAACACTGAAGAGAGTCAAAAGTGTCTGCGACGAGAGGAAGGCGGGGTTCACCCAGGACAGGAGGCTCAACCCATCGCAGGGCAACACATAGACAGACAGACAGACATTCATACACACGCTCACACCTATGGGCAATTTAGAGCATCCGATCAACCTACTGCAGCCTTTGGACTGTGGGAGGAAACCGGAGAACCTGGAGGAAACACGCCAACAGCTCGCAAACTCCGCACAGAAAGGCACCAGGGGCTGACCCGGGGATCGAACCCAGGACCTTCTCGCTGTGAGGCGATACGCTAACCACAGCACCACCGTTCCGCCCATATCTTCCATGTGCTTTATCTGTATTATCATATGTGTGTGTTACTGTAATTTGGGGGTAAATGTCTGTTGGACATTGTGGTCGTTTATACTATGGTTGTTTCTTGCGAAAAGTTATTTTAAATATCTCCGTAAATATATATATATATATATAATTTTCTTTACTGACAGATCTTATTGTCCATTCTGATTCTGATGTTTAAGACCAGCAAAAATAAAATGTCTACGTTGCACCGACTCTGGCCTGGGTGTGTGTCTCTGGGTTTTTTTTTAGGTTTCCAAGCCAACGTGTGTCAGCCTTCCTCAATGTGTGTTTACATTTTGGTGGAGTTTTAATCTGAATTGGGTTTTGGGTTTTTTTCTCCTCAGGTTTGGTGAAGTTGGGAGTTCACTGTATCACTGGACAGAAAGTGGCCATAAAGATCGTAAACAGAGAGAAGCTGTCAGAATCTGTCCTTATGAAGGTAAAGAGTACTCTCCTTTACTCTCTCTCTCTCACTCTCTCTCTCACTCTGTCTCTCCTCTCTCGCCTCTCTCTCTCTCTCCTCTCTCTCCTCTCTCTCCTCTCTCTCTCTCTTTACTCTCTCTCTCCTCTCTCTCTCTCTCTCTCTCTCTCACACTCTCTCTCACTCTGTCTCTCCTCTCTCGCCTCTCTCTCTCTTTTCTCTTTCTCTCCTCTCTCTCTCTCTCTCTCTCTCTCTCTCTCTCTTTCCTCTCTCTCTCCTCTCTCTCTCTCTCACACACAGATATATACATGCCCGATCAGCCATAACATTAACACCACTGACGGTTGAAGTGAATAACATTGACTCCCTAGTTATTTCATTACAATGGCAGGAGGGGGGGATATATTAGGCAAACAGGCACCAAGTGGACAGTCAGTTCTTGAACTTAGTGTGTTGGAAGCATGAAAAATTGGTTAGCATAAGGATCTGAGCCTCTTTGACCAGGGCCTTATTGAGACGTTCTAGACGTCTCTCAACACAGCAGGTCTTGTGGACTGTTCCAGGTGTGCAGTACTTAGTACCTACCAAAGGTGATCTAAGGAAGGACAACCAGTGAATCAGTGACATGGTCAAGCTCACTGCTCACAGCCGGGACACACTCAGTATTAGGCAGGTGGTGTTAATGTTATGGCTGATTGGTAGCTCTTTTTCCTGCTCTCTCTCACACACATGCGCACACTCACTTCGGTTAACACTACTCTTGAAAATCTTCCAGTGTGATCATAGACTCTCTGCTGTGACTGTCCTCCTCATTCAGCGTCCTCTGTTTCTTTGTTGTTCTCACACTCCCGCTCTCTTTCTCTTTCTGGGTGTGTGTATGTGCAGGTGGAACGAGAGATAGCCATTCTGAAACTAATAGAGCACCCCCACGTCCTCAAGCTGCATGATGTGTACGAGAATAACAAATATTTGTAAGTACAGATTCTCTCCAGAGGAACCAAACAGCTCCTCTTCGCAGCTCTGTGTGTGTGCATGCATGTGTGTATGCATGCACATATTTGTGTGTGTGTGTGTGTGTGTCACACTCTCACGCAAATTTGGTTCAGAAAGTTTGGGGAAACTGGTGATGGAGCCGTCTTTAACAGCTACAGCCAAAAAATCCAAAGCCAGTGCTTTCAATGAAGCTCAGCGACCCCCAGCACCAAGTGTCCGTCATCACGAACAGCCAGAGCGAAGCACGTCATGTGGGCCTGACAACTAGAACTCGACTGATTGGCTAAGTGACACATTAGGAGATGGCTTACAGGTTTAAAGGCTCCTCCGTCTTAGAACTAGGCCTAATAAAAACGTCGAATTTACATAATTTTCCATTTCCGCAACTAAAAGTGGTCATTTGGAGTAAAAAAACGAGGCTAAATGTCATGTGCCAGAGCGTCAATTTACAAGCTCTGCATTATTCAGTGTCACTATTGTTAAACTCTACCAATTAAAATGTGTCATGATTGAATAATACAGGTTTGCAGCCCTTGCCATTGGAAAAGCGGGCAGTGCTTAGTTGGCAGTGGTGGCCTAGTGGTGAGGACATTGCCCTTGTAAAAGGAAGGTCGCAGGTTCGAGTCCCAGTCTGGGCTTCACTGAGGTACCTTATGCAACACTGCTCCCCGGGCGCTGTTGATAGCTGCCCGCTGGTGCATGTGTGATGGGTTAAATGCAGAAGTCACATTTCATTGTGACTGTAACTCTCTGGTCAGAGCTCAGACTGGTTCCAGCTGCGATTTTACGACGTGATGTAGTGAAGATCCAGTGAATGATCCAGTCAGTGTCAAAACGCAGGATAATCTTAAGAAGCTCATGCCATGACCTTGAAAAAAATGATGCATGGTGCAAACTTTGCATGTGGATGGGGTTATAAAGCTTGCAGATCTGGCTCTTAGCTACGTCCCCCACATTCTCAGATGTGTAGATATTAGTTATTGGATATTTGAAGGTTTTTCTATAGGTCCATTTCCTAAAACCCATCTGGTTTACCCGGCCATTACAATAGCAAATCGTTGTAAACACACTCAAGCACCACAACGAAACCATTTAACCCATCACACGTGCAGCTACCAACAGCGCCCGGGGAGCAGTGTAGTGCCTTGCTCAAGGGGACCTCCATCCATCCATCCATCCATCCATTTTCCAACCGCTTCTTCCGTTTCCGGGTCACGGGGAAGCTGGAGCCAATCCC
>JBBPDA010109342.1:0-10372 GCA_037974385.1 Arnoldichthys spilopterus
CATTCTGGATCCTCTGGAGTGGCTTGATTGAGGTTGCAGGTAGACCGGCCAGCAGTGAGTTGCAGTAGTCAAGGCGATGTAATGTAAGATGAGAATGTAAGACCCTCGTCCAGAGTGATCCCCAGATTCTGTGCTTCCATTGTGGGAGTAATGACTGCGTTCTCAAAGTTGATGGCAAGGTCAGGTGTACAGAAGATGTACAGAAGTTCAGTCTTATTGGGATTTAGTTTGAGGTGGTGTGTTGTCATCCAGGTAGAGGTATCGTTTAGGCATGCTGTAATCCGGGTTGAGACCTGAGGATCACTGGGAGGAAAAGACAAGATGAGTTGAGTATCCTCAGCATAACTGTGGTAAGAGAAGCCATGTGAAGATATAATCTTACCAAGAGTGAGCATGTATAGAGAAAAGAGTAGGGGCCAAAGTACAGAGCCTTGGGGGACTCCAGTGGAAAGCAGTCGAGAAGTTGACATGAGTCCTTTCCAGGACCCCTGATAACTGCGACCATCCAGGTAGGATGCAAACCACTGCAAGGCAGAACCAGTGATTCCAAGTTTGGTGAGGGAAGCAAGGAGTATTTGATGGTTTACCGTGTTAAAAGCTGCCGAGAGATAGTAGAATTAGTAAAATTAGTACAGAAGACAACTTATATCATCATTGAAGAGCCATGTGGGAAAGTTCAGACAGATTTGGGGATTGTGAGTCTGTTCTCTTGGTCAGAAAGGCCCAGTCTAGTGTATTAGTCCTGACTGAGCTGAAAATGATTCAGGCCTTTCTATAAACTCAGTCTGCCATGTGATTGATCTGTCTGTGAAGAGGCCCCTAATTGTTGCATGGGGCCTCACTGTTCTCTGTGTGCTTGGACCTGCTCATCTCCGCTTGTGGCTATATTCTTAGTCTTGTAATAGTCATTGTTTATGTTCTGTCTTAGAATTCTTTTGTTTATTTAAAATAAGATTGGGCAGACTGGTTTGAGATGATAGAAACGTCCCAATAGCTTAGAAAACCACTCGTCATAACCAAGGTATACAGAATACAAAACACATAGAACCTTAAAGCAGATGGGCTACAGCAGCAGAAGGCCACATCAGGTGCCACTCCTGTCAGCTAAGAACAGGAAACTAAGACTACAATTTGTACAGGATTTAACAAAATTGGACAGTACAAGATTGGAAAACATTGCATTGAGTGATGAGTTGATCTCAGTTGTGACATTCAGATGGTAGGTTTAGAATTTGTAAGTAATATTGTAGCACCAGGTAGAGGGATTTTTACTTGGGGTGTTTTTCTTTTTTCACTTTTTTACAAGACTCTATACAGCGGGAATTCAGACCGTGCCTGTAGGAAGATCACGTGATTCCTCACGTGGTCCAGGAATCCATCTAATCTTTTGACCTATTACGGTGTATTTCTTTTTTAACAAAGTCAAGTACATTCTGAGAAAGGGTATTTTGGGTTAGGTGGAAATTCTTTAACTCCCACCTTCCATTTGCATGGTCCTAGTCCACCTGTTTTTTATATTTTTAGTATCGGTCAGAGATCCTGATCGTTACATATGGTGGCCCGTACGGGGACTAGGAATTCGTGATACACCCTCTGAATTAATTTGGCTTTGTTATTTTATTCACCATGGCAACCGAATCACGTTGTAACATCGCAAAGATTACCCATGTAAATGAATACAGACCAGATGATCTTCTCGCTAATACTTGTGTAAACCGGAGAAACCCAACAGGGTCTTTATTGAGGTCGTGGTATGTAGAAGAGGGGAATGAGGCAGGAAAAGGAAGGGTGAATAGTGAACACGGGTTACAACCTTCATCTTTTTATGCTAACAGGAATGCAAATCAGACTATATCTCTAGTTAATACTGAGGATTGGCAACCCAAGTTCACAGGTTTACAAAACAAAATTGTTCAAGTAGAAACAGATTTTAAAGATTCTGTTAGTAGCTCTTTAAATAGAGAAATTAGCTTCAGGGAACACGTAGAGGCCTGTTTAGCTAAAATGGAAGAGTCATTACAGACCAATATAAGCAACCTGGAAAGGGCTTTAGTTAGTTGTCTACTGCGCAGAGACGAGCAGTGGAAAAAACAATTAGCCAAAATGTCTGTAAGTCCTCCCATATCTCAGAGAACCATTGCTGTTTCTACTAATAGCCCCATACTAACCCCTGCCTCAGCTGAATTGTCTGTTGGACCACCAGTCTATTCGAATCCTGGTGCCTAAGGATGTCAAGACGGTGCAGAGGTTCCTTGGCCTGGTAGGCTGGTACCATAAATCCATTCCTCATTTTGCTGATATAGCAGCTCCTTTAAACAACCTGAAGAGGAAAGGAGTGGAATGGAAATGGACCAGTGAATGCCAGAAGAGTGTTGAAGCACTCAAAGAGGCCTTAAAGAACCCACCTGTACTGGACCAACCCATCCATTCTCAACCTTTTCAAGTGCTCACCGATGCTAGTGAGGTAGGACTAGGTGCTGTCCTCTCCCAATTGACTCCAGAAGGGGAGAGAGTCATAGTGTATGCCTCACGAGCACTTAAAGGAACAGAGATAAACTACTCCACCTCCGAAAAGGAGTGTTTGGCTGTGGTGTGGGCGGTGGAGAAATGGAGACGACATCTGGAGGGAGTGGAATTTTAGGTATTTACGGACCATGCTGCTCTCTCGTGGGCTTTTAATCGTCCAAATACCTCCTCCCATCTTTCAAGGTTGATCTTGAGGTTGCAACCGTTCACTTTCAAAGTTCATTACAGGAAAGGTTTTCTCAATGCGGCCCCAGATGCCTTGTCCCGGATGTTTGTCTTCCCTTCCAGTCATCTCTCACCAGGTTTATCGGTCTCTGAAAAAACCTCTGTGGATCTGCCAACCACTTTGACAGAGATTGTCCAGGAGCAAGAGAAAGACCCAGAAGTATGCGCCATAAAGAAGAACAAGATAACTTCCACTTACTCACCCGACCTCATAGGCTTTGTAGTACAACAGGGGGTCTTGTACCGTCGCGTTCCTCTGAAGGATGGAGGAGAGAAGTTTCAACTGGTGGTGCCCAAGGCACTGGTCCCGGATTTCCTTACTTACTTCCACAGTAACCCTTTAGGGGGTCATTTGGGGCGTCTCAAGACACTGCTGAGAGTCCTGGAAGTATCCTGGTGGCCAGGAGTACGTAAGGATGTATGGGACCACACCAAGACGTGCCAGACCTGCCTACCGTACAAGGCTTCCAAAAGGCTCATCCACCTTCCTACATCTCCGGATCAGCCATCTGCATACCACGGGGGAAGAAGCAGCAGAAGATGGTGAAGGAGGTTCAACGTAGGGCGGGGGTGCACCAGGCAAGGCAAGCTAGGCATTTTAATGCCCGCTGGAAAAATGCGCACTTTCAGCAGGGTGACCTAGTCTGGGCCCGGTCGCAACCACTCTACAAAACATCACCTAAAATTTCAAATAATATTGCGCCTAAGTGGGAAGGACCATCATGTATTGCGAAAAAATAAGGGCCATTAAATTACAGAGGAATATCCCTCACAATAAAAATGAGAATGAACACGTGGTCAATCTGAAAAGATATTATGGTGTTTTACCTCAGAAGCCTCTGGCTAGGGGGTGGGTATATGTAGCACCAGCCACATAGTTTAGTTTCTTTACGTTATACCGAAAATAAAAAAAGGTATATAGTATTATAAGGAAACAGGAAACATTTTTTGTTGTAATGTCCTGATTTATTGTGGGTATAAACCTCACTCCTTGTGGGGTCCATGTGCCATTGTTTACCCCACGTTGGGATCATGTCAGCTGATCTCCTTGTCAGCTGACAGTGAACTTTGACCCGGTAGAGGGATATAAAAAGGGAGGAAAGGCAGTAGAGGGGGCACGCGCCAGACTTGGGGAGACCACGCGGGACCCAAGCGACTCTTAAATCCTCTACACACCTGAGCTACGGATCTTAGGGGAATACCACCCTGCCGCGATATTGGGAATAAAGCCATCACGGAAGGGACGGACTACCCTACTACATCCCAAAGCTTTGCCGGTGAGAGCGCTCCTGTTTTTTTTCTTTTTTCTTCATCTTTTTCTCCGACGGCTGCGGAGGTCACTTTTTCTTGGATTTTTACTTGGGGTGTTTTTCTTTTTTCACTTTTTTTACAAGACTCTGTACAGTGGGAATTCAGACCGTGCCTGTAGGAAGATCACGTGATTCCTCACGTGATCCAGGAAGGACACTGAACTGAGGGTTAGTGGGTAGTGTAAATATATCTATCTAATCTTTCGACCTATTACGGTGTATTTCTTTAACAAAGTCAAGTACATTCTGAGAAAGGGTATTTTGGGTTAGGTGGAAATTCTTTAACTTCCACCTTCCATTTGGATGGTCCTAGTCCACCTGTTTTATATATTTTTAGTATCGGTCAGAGATCCTGATCGTTACAATATGAAAGCCTGAATCCTTCCTACCTTGTGTCAAACAGTTCAGGCTGGTGCTGGTGGTGTAATGGTGTGGGGGACATTTCCTTGGCACACTTTGGGCCCCTTAGTACCAATTAAGCATTATTGTAATGGCACAGCTTACCTGAAAATTGTTGCTGACTTCGCCTTCCCTTAATGACCACAGTGTACCCATCTAATGATAGCTACTTCCAGCAGAAAAATGCATAATGTCACAAAGCTCACATCTTTGGATGGTCCTCTTTATAGATAAAAAGTACTCCATGAGTTTCTCTTTGTATAGATAAAGATCTTATCAACCAAATGCCACTGTATATTTTCTCCTTGCTCACTTTTAAGACCCCTCAAGTGAAACCAAGTTCTCAGACCTTTTAATGAGCTATGTAAAATTGCTTTTAGCCATGGGGCACCAGTGGATGCACTTTTGCAAAGTAGTCCTACAGTTTAGTTTGCTATAAATGCTAAATCTTTATAGCATGTAATCAAACTGGTGAAATTTGGTTTGCTGCATTTTAATACAAGTTATGGATGACTCTATTATTTGTAATTTATGGCCACCTTTATCCAATCAGAATTTAGCAGGCATTTCACAGGCTCATAAAACATTGTGAAACTTGAATGCTGTATCCATGTAGGAAATTTCTAATTACCTGCCAAGTTTCAAAAGAATTGACTACCTACATAAATTTTCATTGATGGTTGCAGTTGAGGAATTCCAGCTGAATTTTGATATGTTTGATGTACTGGAGTGACCTCAATTAGATGAAATAATGTTTGGTAGTTCCTCGTTGGTTAGTTGTTGGTTAACCGCCCTTTTCAAACTTATCTCTGGATTTTGGCCCAATCATGCCAAAATTTTGCTGTAGTCTGTTTAGGTAAATAATTAGCAAAATTTGTTGACCTTTTTTCAAATTGTTTTTTTTTTTTAAATATGTCAAGGAAAGCAGTTCACACCAGAGCTAATCATGCAGTATGACTTAAACTCATTTATTCACTATTGGATTTGGTCTAAAATTGACAGGTTTGTTCAGAATAACTTTCTTGCACAGGGTGCCAAAATAGGTTTGAATTAGTATTTTACTTTTTTTACACCTATCTAAGTATTTTAAGGTCATTTCTAATGAACTGGCCTAAGTTAGGTACACTTTATCGGAATATTTCAAGGTCAGTTTTAATGAAATCGATGCGCATTATATACAAGTTGCTCTTTAAATAATAATGCACCCTTTATAATGGTCAAGAAGAGTACGATAGGGTTAAAATAGGCCAAAAGTTGCAAAATTTCACTGATGAATGTCTCTGTGCACTCTTTCATATACTTATGTTTACTAGAGATAAGCTATACATGTCAAAGTTTTTAGCAATTACAACAGGTCAGAAACTCCACCATTTGTTTAATATTGAGCTCTTTGTTACAAATGTGCCACATGTTGTACAAAGGTCAAAAGGTCAGTATTTGAAGATTTAAAAGATATTTAGAAATTTTGATGAACTCTGACTTACTATCGTTTACTGATATCTCTGCAAGAAATACCAAAGCTGGTGTATTAGGCATTACTGAGCCTTGAACTATGTTCTTCTGGTGACTATGTTTACAGGAGGCTGATTGTCATTTGCAGATATATTTTATTATACCTTTAGTTGTTTCTCTTAATTGTCTATTTTTGTTATACTTATTTTAATTAAATTTTTTTATTCCATGGCATCATTTTGTTAACTTATTTATTAAATTATATTTTTATTTTATATGCAGTTGTAAAGATTTTCACTAATAATAATAATGATAATAATAATAGTAAAAATAAATACCTTTATTTGTGTAGCACATTTCTTGAAGGAATTCAGCACAAAGTAGTTAACAGTATATACATTATGCAGAGCAGCTAAAATTGGGTTTGTGTTCTCTCCTCTTAGTTCTGATTAATAGCCGAGCTGCAGAGTTCTAAATGAGCTGAAGTCTCTCTGTACATTTCTTAGGGAGGCCATTAATGAGTGAGTTGCAGTAATCAAGTCTGCTTGAGATAAAAAGAATGAATCCATTTCAGCATCATTCTGATTTTTTAATGATTGTGTAAGGTAGAACATTTGCTAATGTGGTACTTGAAGCTCAGATCTAAGTCTAAGAGAACACCAAGATCCTCAGATTTAATCATAGAAGTTAATTGTCCCAGATTATTAATCAGGATTTCTCTTTTTTGCTTCAGGCCTGACTAATAGGATGTTTTTAGGAAATTGTTTTGTTAATTAATCTTATTATTGCCAATTGACGGGTAGTAATGAAGTTTATAGCGTCTGCATCATTTGGCTCAGAAGAGAAGTGCATGTCACCTGTGGAGCTATGGAACCATACATTGTGCTCTCTGAAGATGTCATCAGGAGGCAGCATCTACATTGAAAACAATAATAGGCAGAGACAGCTCCCTTGTGCAACTCTGAAATGTTTTCAGACATATTATTTCCAAGATTGACACAATCTTCTACCTTTGATGTATGATTTGAACCAGTTTAACACGCAGTCAGGGTGGCCTACCAACTTTTCAAGATTACTAATTAGGATATCCTGGTCAATCATATTAAATACTGTACTGAGAGAAGGTTTACTTTATTATTCCTTGCCTTATTTACATTACTTTTTTCAGAGATGATCAGGCGAGTTGTTAGGCAGAGCAAGTTCCGTCATGTGTTTGGCCAGGCGGTGAAGAATGATCAGTGCTATGATGACATCAGGGTGTCTCGGGTCACCTGGGACAGTGCTTTCTGCGCAGTTAACCCCAAATTCCTTGCCATCATCGTTGAGGCCAGTGGAGGTGGAGCTTTTCTTGTTCTCCCTCTGCAAAAGGTAACAAATCTCACTGAACACGCAGTCTGATTTTTTTCATAGAAGCAGCACAATCAAATGCATAAAGTCGTACAATTAAATAATGCTGAAATTGCAAACAATTGAACTTTATTTAGTTATGTAATTTTAAACGGCTTTAAGATTAAAAAAAAAACTTATTATGCATGACCTTGATCTCTGAAATACTAATGTGATTGCTGTAGCATGTGCTTTAGTAAATGGTCTAGAATGTAGATGTACATGTTCACAAGGGACATCATTGTATATTTGTAAATTAGAAAAGTGGGTGTTTCTTCTTTAGCTACAAAATTATGACTGATTGTGTGGAAAAAATTCTGATAATGGTGTGTTTGTAGCACATAGCGTGGATTTATTTCCAGTCCAGGGTTTGCTCATGAATTTAATCATGAGCTTAATAAAAGTACATTTTTTATTTCTTACTGTAAATCATTTATAATATTTACTGTTTTCTTTATTATATGGCCTTTTTGAAAGCAACTGTACTGTGGATAAAAACATTTGCTTTAAGCAATCAGTCAATTATATTTTTTATGTCACAACAACAGTTGTGATCATTTTGACTAGCTTAAAGTATACTCAACACCACTGAAATTTGTGTTTGTGATGATTGTCATAGAATGTGTGGTAGTTTTCGATAACTTAAGTGCTATTTATTACAACAGTAAAACTTTCTATGTATTTTACATTTGTTGCTTTTTTGCAAAGGCCAGAAAAACGATGATACACACTTCTCACTAATAATTAAACTTTATTGCAGATAAAATACACAAAAAGAAAACTGACTTTTGATATAGAGCACTTGTTTGACAAAGTTAAAAAACTTGATTTTATTTGTGAATTTTGTGTTTAAATGCAAAGCTGCATTATCTCTAAATTTTCAAGTTCATAAAATTAAAATAAAGTCTAATTTAAAAATAAATATGTCTATAAAGATGCTTATGGAACATTTATACACATCAGTAGGTTTTTTAATTTAAAAAACTTTTTGAATATAAATAACATAACTATTTATCATTTGTATTTATACTTTTTTTATTGTACCCCTTCTGACATGGAAATGGTCCCTCTGAAAATGCAGGGAAACGTTTGTCCTGTTCTTAAAATGTAAAGATTATTGTCAAAATTTATTATACATACCCATTATATACTTGCATAATTTGTCCCTGTCCAAGTGCTCAAAACTAAGAACTTTTATGAATGAGGAATAATATACTGCACAACATGCTAAAATTATTTTGCAATATATTTGCAAATAAAGTGCCACTATTTTTGTCTAACTTGATTAAGTTATTTTTACAGACTGGTCGCATTGACAAGGCCTACCCTACAGTTTGTGGGCATACAGGTCCAGTGCTGGACATTGACTGGTGCCCACACAACGACCATGTTATCGCCAGTGGGTCAGAAGATTGCACTGTGATGGTATGAACAGCCACTATTTGTGGCTTATTTATGTGAAGTATACTGGTATGAACAGCCATCATTTGTGGCTTATTTAAGTATATTATAAGCATTAATAGACACAAAGTACCTTTTGCATAATTAAGGTAGTCTGGATTTCAATTGTAAAAGTTAAAATTCTGTTCTTTCTCTGTCTGTTACAGGTTTGGCAAATTCCTGAGAATGGACTCCCCTCTGCTCTCTCAGAGCCTGTTGTGGTGCTGGAAGGTCACTCTAAACGGGTGGGGATTGTAACATGGCACCCAACAGCCCGTAATATCCTTCTTAGCGCTGGTTAGTACAACTTTCTACACAGTCTTTTATGAAATATACATAATACCACCTTATTTTCATGCTTGCCAGTAGCTTATCTACAGGTGCTTGAAATGATAAACTATATCAATTCAAGTATCACTGAGGTACCTGTGAGCAAGGTACTATCCCTAAGCACTGCTCCCTGGGTGCTGCCCATGTCAGCTGCCCACTGCTTATTCATGGATGGGTTAAATGCTGTGCTTGTGGTGTGTTCACAATGACAAACATTTTCCCTTATAAAAGAAAGGTGTTACTTTCAACATTTTCACAGTCAGTTGACAAATGCTGCAAGACATTTGGACAAATGGACACATGAGAATGCTAGTTCGAAATTATAGAAATAATGATGATATTTGACTTAAGGTTAATTGTGTGTAGTTACACTGTATGATTAAAATGTATGTGTATGTGGGCACCTGACCATACCATCTATATGAAGTTATGGGACATCCCATTCTAAAGCCATAAGCATTATCATGGCGTTGTGTTATGTTCAAAGTTGCTGAGCTTACCAGATTACCCGTCCTACTCCTATGTGCTTGATTTATAAGCTTTTTAGCAATGAGTGTGGCTTAAACACCTGAGCTCAATAATTAGTACATATTTTTGGCCATATAGTGTATCTACTCGGTACATACATACAAATGGTAAAGTAAGCATAAATGAAGAAGAAATTTGACTTCTTTTGATGCTTTTTTTTTTTTTTTACTCAATAGTAAATAGATTACTTTTCTCCATTTGTATGTATGTCCACTACCATCTGTGCAGCCTTGTTTATTGCACCATCTGTATTGACAGCGTCACATATGACCTACTAAAGTCTAATGATACAGTTTATACAGCAACAAGCATGGAAGCTAACATTATCCAACAGTTCTGTAAATCTGTTAAACTTTCTATTTTTTTAAATTGGGCCTGGAAAGTCCTTGCAAAGTCCTTTAGTTTTATGTTTAAAGAGGAGTGGGACCCTGCATATACATTGATTTAAATAATATTTAACTGAGATTCAGTGGGTTTTGTAAAGAATTGGAGTGAAATAAAAGTGAAAAGTGACTTGGTGAGCAGTGTAGCTGGACGGAACCTTGCTTAGTGGTACCTTAGTGGTAGGTAAGACTAAAACTTGTCCTAAAAGTTGCCCACTACCCACTTGATATGTACAACCCCAAATCAGAAAAAGTTGGGATGGTATGGAAAACGCAAATAAAAAAAGAAAGTAGTGATTTCTTAATTTAGTTTGATTTGTATTTCATTGCAGACAATATGAACATAAAATATGTCATGTTTTGTCTGGTCAACTTCATTTCATTTGTAAATAT
>JBBPDA010109343.1:0-10370 GCA_037974385.1 Arnoldichthys spilopterus
TATATATACACACACATACACAGATAGATACACAGACAGACAGATAGATAGATAGACAGACAGAGGGACTGTGGACTACAGGACCCCAGGCCAACACGTTGCCTTAAGCGACTACTCTGACAACACATAGAATCAACTACAAACATATACATTAACCAAAAGCGTATGTGTGTTTAATGGCCTCGTGTCTTAGAATTTTATGCCACAGCATCTAATATCCATGACATTCCAGACGAACACAAAACCTGGTGTATTGGTCAGTAACGCAGCAGGTTAACCTACCTGGATCCTGGGGTCCACCTCTTCTTCTTCCTCCTCTTCGCCTGATTCACAGTCTTCGTCCGATCTGTTCTCCTTGTCTATATGATCCATGCTGAATAAACCTTGGTATCTTGACGGACTTTTTTGATGATCCCCGTGCCAAAACCACGCTGTGTCCTGTGTCTACAGTGACAGCCACATACAAACACAGGGGCTTTAATGGCTCATTCACTGTCCAGTCTTTTCAGTCGGAGGGAAAATAAATGATTTAGGAATAAATACGACAATTCAGTGTTTTCGTCTTGTATTAAAAAAAACCCTGGAGGTCAGTCTCTATTCGAGTCTTTTATTTATCCCTGTCTCTAAGCTGGAACGTTTTCTCGGAGAGCAGTGGTCCAACTGCAACGTTCACTGGGTCATTTTTTCTTTTATCACCCATATTCGGTCAAGCCCCGCCTCCTTCGCTAGCATTGGCGCGTTGTTTCTACCTCCTGCTCTGTGACAGGATTATACCTCGCACTACTAACGAGCAGCCAGTTCGGACTGACAGTGAGTACGAAACAAGCCAATCCGAGCGCATCTTGAGGGCCAAACTGGCCAATCACATCAGAAGTGGAATACTGGTGGTAAACAGCACACTGCAGTGTGGCGAGCTCAACCCGCCCACCTTTCCTATACAAAGCCGAGCACTAAGAGAGCAGCGAGTCCCAGGAAATAAACTGAAAAACACTTCTGGGCATAATTTTGCCATTAAATGACTTCTAAGCGACTGTGGTTATTTTTAGAAGTACAAAACTTAAAACGATCTCTAATTTAATTACTGTTGGCGTTTCCAGACCAGTATTTGACGTCAGTTCGATGGTTTGATGTGTTGAGTGAGGATCCAGAAAAACAACATGAAGGACTTTGTTTCTGGGACACTAATAAAACAGATAAAACTAAATTAAACAATACTAAAGGGTTTGGAAACCAATAAATGTTTTGGGGCAGTGGTAATGGTAGCCTAGTGTTTTGGAACTTGCCCATGTGATCAAAGGGTAGTGGGTTCAAGTCCCGGTCCACTACCAGTACGGTATCCTTGAGCAAGGTACCGTACTAGGGCACTGTTGTAAGCTGCCTGTTGCTCCATGTGTGGATGTGTTATGAAAGGAATTAACCCACACTGTGCACTGGCATAATGGTATTTATAGGGGAGGTGTAAGTGTATTTATATAGCACATTATCATACACAAAATGACATACAATGTGAAATTACCAAGATAAAATAACATGAAAGGCAAACAAAGAAAAGTAACCAATAAAATCAGTATTGAATAAAAAATTTAAATGAAGTGAAAATTTGTCATTATCAACAGTGCCAGGGGAGCAGTTAAGCAGGAAGGTACCTTGCTCAAGGGTACATCAGTAGCACCCAGGCTGGGAATTGAACCGGCAACCTTCAGGTCACCAGGGGACTGGCCTAACCACTAGGCCACTACTGGCTGCAAAAGTGAATTAGGATTAATTCAGATACATTTAACAAAATAAAATAAAGCAATTTAAATAAAAGTGCTAGTTTTATGGACAAGTCTTACAGGTTAACTGAAAACAGGAGCCATTTTTAACTCCTTTTCATAGATATTATGGAAATATATCACTATATCTGCTCCGATCAGCATTCTACAGTGACCTATGCCTATAATACAGGCCTTAAATCACATTTTATTTAGGGACTTATTATTTAATTATTAAGTAGAAATCAAAAAAGTTCTATTCTATTCTATTCTATTCTATTCTATCCCCCCCCCCCACCCCCCACCCCCTCTGTTGAGCTACCCTGCTGAGATATCAGTGATCCTGCCCCATTCTGATATCTGGACCAGCTTGACCCACCCTGATACCCTCTTATTGGTTTGAAGTTTGACGGCTTTTAACCCACTCACTCCTGCTGAGAAACCCATATGAACCACCCTATCTGCCAAAGACCTGATCTAAAGTCATCATGGCACCTGTACACAAGGAACTGCTGCTGCCCATTTATACTAAGAAATATTATTTTTATATTTATTTATTTACTTTTGCTTTTCTCTTGTTTCTTTTTTTTATCTGATGTCAACCAGAGGGGGATGGGTTCCCCTTCTGAGCCTTGTTTCCTCCAAAGGTTTCTTCCTACTGCTAGGGAGTTTTTTTCCATGCCTCTATCGCCTTTGGCTTGCTCTTTGGGGGCTTGGACACGGTTTCCATAAAGCTGCTTTGTGACAACGTCAGTTGTAAAAAGCGTTATATAAATAAACTTGACTTGACTTGACTTGACTTGACTTGACTTGACTTGACTTGACTATTCTATTCTATTCCAGTATTCAGCACATCTGGTTTGTTATGTGATAAACATGTTTGATATATTAGCAGGATGTTGATTTTGCAGTGCATCATGCCAATAGACATATGTGTGTGTGTAAGTCAGAGGGTGTGTGAGGTTTAATGTCTGAGAGAGTAAAAGTAAAAAATACAATCTGACATTTTGATAGACAATCAGCTTGGATAAAATTGTGCAAAAACGTTGCAGAAATGTCCTTCTGGTTAATAACTTCATTCTCAGACTGAAATATATATTTACAGTTTGTGTTTTTAATTTCAGCCGGGTGGTTAGGAGATTTAAATCGACCATCATCAGTCACTGGGTTGTAAATACGAGGTTCTGATCCAGAGACCTAGTTCCCTCAGTCATTATTCAACATTAGTGGAATGAAACATTAGTGTGTTAGCTTTTACAAATCAGCTATTGGCCATAAAAATATATCTTGGCTACATGCTTAAAAATAATGCATATTAGAGAGAATAGTCCAAATGAAAGGACCTAGGACCTTGGAGGATCTAGAGGCTCTGTATTGAGTGGTGGTGGGTGGTCTCCGATGGTTTGCTTTGTATTCTCCAACTTCAGAGAGAATGTATTTCTGTAATGTTGACAAATGGAGGCTACACAACACATAAAACAAGGCAGTTTACCTAATGAAGTGATTTAAGTATACAAACTATAGAAAAACACTGTACAGATAATCTTAAGTAGGTGCAGGCTGTTGAAATTGATAATCTTACCGTTAAATGCAGGTAATGTAGATGGTGCATAGAATAATGCCAGTGCAGTAGGAACTGTGCAACTAATATTCAAGTCAATTATATTTCTATATTGCAGATTTTGTCACAACGTAACTTTACAGAATCTGGGTCCAAGCTCCTAATGAGCAAGCCAAAGGTGACAGAGGCAAGGAAAAATCCCTAAGCTGTAGGAAAAACCTTGGGAGGAACCAAGGTTCAGAAGGGGAACCAATCTTTCTATGATCGACACTAGATTGATATTATTAATACTAATGTGACAGGGTACATAATAATAACCAAGCATAAACTATCTGATGAGGTATCAGATGTAGTGAAAACTAATATAGTCGATATAGGTAGCCAGCTTATGAGGTTGTACACATGAGTTACACACAAGAGAGCAGAGAGGAGTCATGAGGCCCCAGACTCCTCCCCACCCCTCTTAGGAACAGTTAAAGAGTCTGATGGCTTTATACCACTACGTTACATCACCATTCTTTTCAACAGCATTTAATATTGTTAGGTGATGCCTTGCTGAAATATAACTGGACATTCCTGAAAAAAGGCAGCAGATGTTGCTCCAAAATGTGCATCTCTTTCAGTGTTACTGATGCCTTCACAAATGTGCAAGTGTCATGGGCACTAATGCATTCCCATCATAGCAGCATCATTGCTTTTGAACTCTACACTAGAAACATTCCAGATGGTCCTTTTTGTTTTTGGCCCTGATAAAACAACATCCATTATTTCCATAGGCAGTCTGACATATTGACTCATCAGATGGCTACATGTTTCCACTTTGCATCATTTCAATGAGCTTGAGTCCATAGAAGTCAATGGCATTTCTGGATGATGCTGTCATGCTGACAAGAGGCTTCTGCCTTAATTTGCCTTTGTGGATGAAGAGAATGTGCACAATAACAAACAAAAACAAAATATGTGAGATGAAACAGATGAAATGACTGGACCGAGTGAGTTTTTAAAGGTCACTGAAGTTAAAAATAGTCACTGTGGGCATATGCCAAGTCGAAATATCACAATCTTATGCATACACACACAATTTAGTTGGGTAGAGGCAATGTGTAAATGTACGTAGAAATATCTCTCAGGCTCCACAAACACAGAGTCTGTTGAATACTGGCAATAGCCAGAACAGAGGAGATTTTCAGAGCTTAATCAACATCATTCTTTGTTCTATGAATG
This sequence comes from Arnoldichthys spilopterus, assembly GCA_037974385.1. Lineage (NCBI taxonomy): Eukaryota > Metazoa > Chordata > Actinopteri > Characiformes > Lepidarchidae > Arnoldichthys > Arnoldichthys spilopterus. The sequence goes on from JBBPDA010109343.1 coordinate 4,540, forward strand.
AAATAAAATAACTGAAGAAACTGATAGCTGCAGTTTCACTAATGGAATTGTTGCCCATTCTTGCATAATACAAGACTGCTTAACAATATGTGGTTGCCATTGTCTGATTCTTCTCTTTATGATGCACATATTCTCAATAGGAGATAGATCTTGACTGTTGGCAGATCAGCCAAATACACACACTCTTTGTCTATGAAGTCATGCTGTTGTAGTGCATGTAGAATGAGGTCTGCATTGTCTTGCTAATAAAATCATTTAGTACACTGGAAAAGATATTGCCTTGATGGCACCATATGTCTCTCTAAAAACCTAATATACACATGTGCATGTTCAAGAGAATTTACAAATTGGTGACTAGTGTTTTTATTGCAATTTATAAAATATCCCAGCTGTCCCAGAAATGGCAATTGTATGTAAAGCACAATATAAACTTTATCTATTATGCATTTTTACAAAAAAGGGCCCTTGAGTATATCAGCGATTTTCTTTTCTTTTTTAAATTTAGTTGTGTTTGAATTACATATACTTTCTGTGATGCATAATAACAATACATCTGTCATATCACTTAATGTACTATAACACTGAACAAAAGATAAAATATCTATTTTTTTAATAATTCAGTTATGTTTTTAGGTATATGTTTTCAAAGGATTGGTAATGTTAGACTTAAATAACCTTAAATAAGTCTTCTGGTTACAGTGATGTGTATGTGTTTTGTGTGCTTTGTGTCATAATCACACACATTCTTTTTTGTCTGGACACATTTGTGTCAAAAAAATGAATATTCCATTTGGGATGAAAAGGATTTTAATTTAGCTATAAACCACAGCGAGGACACACATGCACCTTGTGCTGTTTGTGATATCCTCTTCATTCTGTGTCAGTGAGACAAATGTGCATATTATGGCCAAATGACTGGAGGAAACTGTGCGGTAATGCAATATTGCAGCTAAATCTAATAAGAAAGAAAATATATAGTGGGATTACTGTAAATGGCCAACATTTCCCTGGTTCTGACTTGAGCTGTGAGCACTTGCTTCCATATTTTGGGCTTTTCTGCACACCACAGGCTTCTATGCACCTGACCAAACTGCTCTTTCTGTGATGGATCAGACTCTCTGATCTCAGACAGTTCAAGGGAACAGCTGTCTGGGCCGGTAAAGGTCTTGGGAACAAAGCACGTGGATGGACACGTTTCAAAAAGAACCACAGCAACATGTGCACTTACAAAAACCAGTTGTTGTTTTTTTTTCTGAAATAATGAATTTTAATGTAGGAATGTTAAAGTACATATTTGAAAATGTGTACTGAAATATTGAACTATACTTGTTGATAAATCCCATCTCTTTTGGGTCTATTCTTTGCCATCTTACAGGAAAACCACCATTAATGGGCATCTATGCATCAGAGTGCATGCAATCAGAGTAAAACTAAATGACCAGTTTAGGGGTTTACCAATGGTGTACATCTTGTGGTAAATTTAGTTTGGTGGCTTTGAAACATATACACATTTCTTATAGAAGCTGTTCTAATGAACACAGTTACGTGAAAAAAAAAATATTACAATCTCAATCAAGTGGCCATGATTAGACCATTTTGAGAAGAAAAACGGTAAGAGTGTAAACACATATGGGTCAGTTACTAGACAAGGAAAATCCCAATGTTCTGAATGGATGTTCTCCATTGAAAGGAACATATAGTGGTGTACTACGCTTAATCTTTATTCAGATTTTTTTTTTTTAATTATTAAGGTGGTTCAGCATGGTTTTTTGTTGTTCAGTTCAGTCTAATTTAATTGTTCAGCTTGATTTATAATATGATCAATTCAATTCAATTAATTCAAAAATTATTTCAATTATTTAAAAATCTGTAGATTACTTGATTACTTATATAATCAATAATGACAACACTAATCTACATAACAATGTCTCAGTCCTTGTTGTATAACAAGAATGAACTAATGAAAGGTCCTAAAACAGCTGTCTTAATTTGGCAGGTATCTGATATTTAAAATGTTGCAAATACTGGCAAATACTTTGTAGTCAATAACTACCTAAAATCTGGACCCCACAGACAATACTAGACACTGTGTTTCTTCCCAGGTGATGCTCTGTCAGGCCTTTTACTGCAGCCGTTTTCAGGTCAGCATGCTTGATTGATAATGCCAGATAATTGATTTGTACCTTGTAAAACATTTCAATATGTGCTCTAAAAAATCTTGGCTTGCTTTCACAGTATGCTTTAGATCATAGGCCATCTGCACTGTGAAGGCCTGTCCAATTAATTCTGAAGTATTATGTAGAATCTGCGCAGATAAGTTCTTACAGTTACGTTTGTCAACAGTCACATCATTAGTAAATACCAGTTTCTGTAACAGCCACACAGATCCACATCATAAGATGACCTTCCCCATGCTTGGCAGTGATATGCTGTGAATCACAAACAGTTCCTTTTCTTCTCCATACTCTTCTCTTCCCATCATTCTAGTAAAGGTTGATCTGTTCATAAGCTGTTATTCCAGAACTTTTTTTGCCAAACCTTGCTCAAGGGTACTTCAGTAATGCCCAGGCTGGGACTTAAACCTGTGACCTTCAGGTCCCAAAGGCAATGTCTAACTACTAGGCCACCACTACCCACCCAACTCTGAATCTAACCCTAACCCTAGCAGTGTGAACCTTCTGTCAAGAGTGAACAGCAACAGAATTGAAATGCAAATGCCACAGCTGAAATGAACTCCAAACCTTTTATCTGCTTAAGGACAAAAATAAAGAAATTAAGCAATCTTGGCCATAAAACTGAAAATGGTTGCAATCCCTTTATCATTCCCACAATTTGCATGTAAGTATCATGACCTTTAAGCTGAAAGTCTGGACTTTTAAGTCCATAATTATTATTTATTTTCAACATGTGCTGTAGACAGCTAAAATAACAATAACTGTGACCAAATATTTATAGACCCAGCTGTAAAAAGGGTTTTGGATTTCTGTGTGTTATTCTGTCATATGGGCAGAGCAGGAGGCTACGCCATATTTAAGAACTTTTATTAAAACATATATTAGTGAAAATCAAATTTTGACCCTACATTTTTAAATTTTGAATTTAAACCTGTATATGTGCACCATTCTTTGCACTCAAGTACATAAAGGTGAAGAACTATAACCTCTACTTCAAAAAGTCTTTTATCTTGGGATCCCAGAACACATAAGCTACAATATTCATTATACAGAAAATGACCATGATCTTCAGTGTTGGCTGCCCTCATGTGCTGAAAGATGGTACTGAGAGGGGTAACTCACATTACAATTTATAATCTCCATCAAGTGGGCATGAATAGATCATGGACTGCATGATGGTGCATATTTTAAATTCTACCAGTGGTCTTTGTTACATTAAGAAACAAGATTATAAACACATATAGTCAGTGCTCTGAATAGACATTCTCCACTGAAAGGAAACTGTACTGTTAGGCTTAACCCATCCAGAAAGTAGACCCTTTAATTAGAAAATGCTACATTATGTAATTTTTCAAAGGTCATGCATAGTTTATTATTGTTCAGTGAAGGCTCATTTAATTGTTCGGGCTGATTATTCATCAAAATAATCTGTGGATTACTTGATTCATTCAATAATGACAGCCTTAATCTATATCCCTACTTCTCAGTCCTCATTGTACAACAAAAATGAACTAATAAAAGGTCATGAAACAGCTTTCTTTATTTGAGTTATCTAAAATGTAATACATGAAGTGATTTATAAAAATAGCACTGATTTATACATGTGGATAATATATAAAAAAAAAATAACTAATGTTTTTTTTTTTGAAGCACTGCAGAAACAGACTTGCAAAATTTACTTTGTAGAAACACTCGAGGAACACACAGTCCTTCTTTTTTGTTCACGGTTTCTCTCAGAACATACTCATTCACAAGGGTCTGAAACCCCACCTGGTGAAACAGACTGGCAAGATGCTCTGAAACAGAGAGATGAGGTTCATGGAAGAGAGTAAAGAACAGCACAGAATGAATGGTTGATTAAAAACACCTCCTGATGACTGACCTTTGGAGAAAAAAAAGGAGCGAGTGCCATCCTGTCGGACATAAAAATTGTCCCCCAGCTTGCTCCCTGACTTAAACCTCAGCATGGCGTGGTCGTAGAGGCCATAGTCCCTGAACAAGACAATCCCGCCTGGTTTTAGTACCTGCCAAAAGAAAACAAAAGCAATACAACTTTCTCAAACCATCAACATTGTCACTGTGAAAGATTTTTAAAGGTTACTATACAAGGTACAGTTCAATCGTCACATGGATCATAAGGCATCACATTAAAAGTTAAAAATGGCTTAAAGCTGTTATGTAAGGATTTCTATTTCCCCTAGACCTTTTTTCAGGCCAGGTTTCAGACCCTTTGAAGATACCAGTGTTGTCACATGTACATGGGGTCACAGAACATGTGCAGGGTGTGTAGTAGGTTGCTTTACAGACCAGAAAAGAATTTACGCATATTTGAAAAGAAATGTGTAAAACAGAAAATATTAAAAAATGGAGAAGGTGCTTGATGATTATTAAAACAAACTGACTGGGACATTTATAAACTGAGTTATTCAGTCATTAGCCCCTGAATGCACTAAGTTAGAATGGCCTCCTAAATTAACTGGGCCACACTGTGGAGAACACATTATAAACAATGGATGAAACAGTACCTCTTGCATGGTTTCAGTTCAATGATAAAAATTGACTTTGGGTCACCAGTGGCTATGTGTGACCTCTGCTTTTAGCAGTTAAAACGACACAGCCAGAGTAAATGTGAAAAAAAACAAAAAAAACAAAAAACAAAACAGGAAGATGTCTTCTGGACAAGACGAGAAATCAGATTTGCATTTATTCCTTAATCCAGAGATTACCCTGGATGATAAAAAGGAGCGGGGTAGAAGAAATTTGGGCACAGGTTTTAGAGTGGGCAAAGCTTTGTAAGAGATTCATTTTGCTGCAAACACTCCACAAGACCTGCTGTTTTAGAGTTGCTCGACTCAGTCATCTAACCATTACAATAAGGCTCATGTCAAAGTTACTCAGCCCATTTTTCCTGCTTTCTGTAAATCAACTGACTGTTCACTTGGTGTTTAATATGTCACACCCCTAGACAGGGACCATTGTAATGAAATGAGAAGAGTGAATGTTATTCATTTTACCCGTCAGTGGTATTAATCTTATGGCTGATCTGTGTGCATTTGCAATGTCACTTACCTTATAAATGTTTTCCAGTGCTTGTTGCATTTTGTCAGGGTGAATAGCTGACAGAACAAATATCAAGGTGGCAACATCTAAACTCTCTTCTGGGATATTGGCTCGCAAGTCATCTTTAGTTAGGTCACACTGGAATGCCAGACATCGCTCTGGGCAATAAAGGGAATTTTGCTGCAAACAAATGCACAACTGCTTTGAGAGTGTAAATCACTGGGCACACTTCATCAACAACTGGAACAAGTAACTGTTCTTTGTAATGCTAACATGCTTAACTTTCTCTGTTTTTCTAACAAAAGCTATTGGTCACTATATTTAATATATTTATATAAATTTACAATAGATATTAAAATCCTCAGAACATTGAATGTCAGAAATATATTGATTTCGTATCAGACATATTGATAACTAAAACAGAGAAGTTACACAGCTAAAGAAGCAGTAACATCACTAGTATGTGTACAGTATGTGTACAGAACAGCCAATAAAAAGGCCATTTACACATCACAACTCTCTTATTACTGTGTCACTTTTTAGTACTGTGTAAATTTTTATACTTTATTGTTAGGTTTATAGTTTAGCCACCTATTT